>VYZS01054417.1:0-34404 GCA_013400695.1 Neodrepanis coruscans
ATCTGGTCAGCATGGGAACCTTAAGGAAGAAGAGCAGGAAGGGGGACAGTGAGAGGAATGTGACACAATCATATTTGGGCAGTGACAGCTGTGTGTTGAAAGGTGAAGGTCTCAGCTGTAGGAGGTCACTGGAGAGCAGTCTGTGGTAATAGACCCCAACCTTGGGTTGACCTTGTCCATCTTGTGGGCATGGGGGAACAACGGCAGGATGAAACCATTCCAGCCAATGTCGTGTTCATAAACTCTACAAGGCTGATAATGAAGTGCAGAAAAAATCATCTAATTCAGAACTGTTTGCTCAAATTATCAGGAACAAAAAAATCAGGAAAAAAAACATATTTAGGTGAGGTCTAAAGAAACAGCCTGTCACAAAGACAACAAATATTGCGGTGCTTGCATTCATTGGTGGGACCTGAACCAGTCTCTGACCTAGGCAGCTCCTGAATTAATGTGTCTACCCAGGGAAAAGGTCTGGTCATGGCTGCAATGTCTAAGAAATGGTCCAGGGAGGATGTTTGCAATGGTGGGGAAAAAAAAAAAAAAAAAGACTGAAATAAAGATCTTGTAAAGCCCAAGGAAAAGAAAGGAGAATAATGTGGAGCAAATTATAGCTGCTGTCATGGAATCAAGGCAGTGCTTTGATCTGGCAGCAATGCTCTGCAGAGCTGGTCCATCTCCACACGAAGGAAAGAGTTCTGAGATCTTGGTGGGGGAGCTTTAGCAGGGCCCAGGCTGCAAAGCCTGAGGGCAGCTGCTTTGAGAGGCACTGGAGAGGGAGATGCAAAGGAGTCCCATGAGGCACTGGAGATGGCCATGCTGCAGGCAGATAACAGGAATTATAGTCCCAGCATTGTCTCTCTGATGTCCTGCCATCTGCATGTCTCTCGGGGGATTTTACATGCTCAGAGCCACTCATTTGTGGGCACAAGTCAGGAAATTCTTGATGTGAGTGGTCAGGACACGCAGTCAAAGACACAACACTTGCCAGGGCAAAGGAGCGGAAGCCTCCACCATATTCCCCTACAATTTTCCCCAAATCAAGCCTGTGCATTCAAAAATCCCACATTCCTGGTTCAGCCTCTGAATGAGCAAGTGGAGTATGTAGGACTGCAGGGGAGTCACAGAGTGCCTGGAATATCCCACACTGCAGAATCTTAGTGTAAGAAAAATTGCTCTAGATTTTAAAAATAATCAAAATGAACCAAAAAATACCCCACCACAAACCTTCACCTTTTTCCAAGCATGCTTTTAAGAGTACATGGAAGAGCACTTCTGTTCCTTTGAATTGTGAAGCTCCATCTGAGTATCCTCATCCTCCAACCGGGCACCTGCACCCATGGGAGCATCCCTCCTGCCCCACTGCATGGTTCACAGAAACTTAGGCTTAGGTGTTGGGTAGGAAACTGTCCAAAAGGAATAGTGTCTATGACACACACCTCATCAGAGAGGTAACAATGTTCTCTGGCCCCTACCAAGCCTCCAGGTTGAATCACAATTCACTGGAGAATCAGTTCGTCCTTGCCCTGAATTCTTCCCTGCATATCTGTAGTGAAATATGCTCCTTAAACCCCATCCCCCTTTGTGGGGAAGTTAAATTGCTTTAGAAAAAGCTCCTCAGTCTGTTTATGCCTCCAGATCTGTTTCTGACCTTCCTTCCTGAGGGTTCTGTTGACTTTGGGGAAAGGTGACAGAGCAGGGTTAAGCAGAGAAGAAACTAACATAACCAACTCTTCATAAAACGATGTAGCAAAGTCTTTTTGTAGGGTTCTCTCCCGAATCTATCTGGTGAACTTGCTGTTATCTACAGCAGGGTAGGGAAGGCAGCTTTTACCTGGGTGTTGTGGCTTTAATGTAGAAAGGACGTATAACCCCATCTCAGCGTCACTTGCACTCACTGTCAGGGGGACAAGGGACTTTCAGCCCCCACAGCTGACTGAGTTGATGCCTGTGGACACAAAGAGGCAACATTTCAAAATTGTCTGCTACCTATCTCATCCCAGTTGAGGCAACAGCTGCTTGACACTTTTTTCTGGTCCATCAGAAGGCTCTGAATCATTTAAAATGTCTTCTCACCCCGTGGTGGGTGCAAGAAAGAGAGCTGGTTCCATTTCCAACACACCATGCAAGGAGAAGTGACCACATCAAACCCGAAGGAACCATGACCCACAAATCCTAGCTTAGCCAGAAGCCCTGGGCTGAGCAAGGAGGATCCCAAAGTGCTCTGTCCCAACTACCACACCGCACTCCAGAGGAAAGCAAGCAAATGCAAGATTCTCTCCCTCAGCAGCTGGTGGTATCTGTGTTTTCTTACTTCGATGCCTCTCCGGCATTACCTGAAAGCTGGAGCTGCTGGAGTAGAAGGTAACAGGCTGGCAGCAGCCTCAGAAGCAGGACCATGCCACTGAGCCTTCCTCTCCAGGCACTGCCACACTTGTTTCTCAATATGTGTTTTGCAGAGTTGTTAACAATCCCGCTAATGCAGCACCTAATCTCTCCCTGCCCAGAGATGAGAGCAGCTGGGTCTCAAAGGCATAATTGTGTTTCAATCCCTTGTGCCAGACTTCCTAGGTACACACCTTATAGTTCATATCACCTTATAGGAGTAGACCTTGGTGTAGGAAATGGCTCCCCTGAGTTCTGCTCACCTGAAGAGAAAGAGGGGCTTGGAACAGGGCTCTGGTCTTGGTTCTGCAGGAAAGCCCTTTATTCCTACAGTTCTGGGCTATTTGGGTTAGCCTGGGAGACCCTGGGGCCCAGGTATGTGTGGGTGGGGACAAAGTGATGTCCTCAAGGTGGAGCATATGGTCCTCAGGTCATCCCTCTAACACTGCCCTCTGACCCCGTGAGCTGCAAGGGGAATCAGGAACAGAAGCCTGATGTGTGAGCTGTAGCAAATGTCCTGCCAGAGTGTCTGCAATAAACAAATCAATAATTAAGAGAGGATGTACATTAGCCTTTGAACACACTCCAGGTAGATCTTATTTAGCTTTCCAAAACAAGTGTGTGGGGTGAACAAAGGTGGGGGGCTGAAATGAGGCTGAAGTAGGATGAGGTGTGGATTAGGGAGGAAGACTGGAGGATCAGGAGGAGGAGGAGGAGGAGGAGGTTTCTCAGGCAGGCAAGTTGAAGGATTAGGGACATGTGTGGGAAGCAGCCAGCTGGGGTAACCATTGAAGGCCAAGTAGAAGACAGCTGCAGGTATTTGTAGGGGCTGAAGGTAATGGGCAAGATTATGCCAGCATGTGTGATGAGCACAGAGTCGATATGGCAGAGAGAAGTGGGGATGTGCCATTTTAGATCAACATGAAGAGCTGTGCAGAGAGAACATCACCAATAGCCCAGTCCTTGACCCCTTCCCATTCCTGGTGGGTGAAATCCCACCACAAGACCTTTGACCTCTTCAACGGCAGTGGTGCTCAGGGCCTGCAACAGCTCCTGAAGGGTTGGCTGCTGGCCATTGGCTAGGGGCTGAGTGCTGGATTAAAGAAATATTCATCTCTACCCCAGACCATACACACAGGATCACCAAGGCAAGATTGTGCTTCATGACTCTATTCAATTGTGGCTGCTGATGATCCACAGACCTGCCCCATGAGGTGAACTGTCTAGATATCTGCACATAGAACAGCAGGGAGGATTTCTTCTCCTTGAACAGGTAGCAGTTCTGCTTCCTTACTCCTGTCTGTCTCTTTCTCCCACCATATCCCTTGCTAAAGATCAGTGCCTTCCCCAAAACAGCCTTCTTCATCTCACACTCGCCTGTGCAAAGCGCAGCATCCCGAATAACTGAAATGATCTCTTGTGTAATTTTGGTTGGTGACAGACACCAATATATCAAGCTCAAGGTCCTCATGCTCATCTGGGATTGCAGGGTAGGAAAGTAGGAAAGTGGAGATGGACACCAGCAACCCCCGAAGATATCTGGGCAGTGCCATACTCTTCTCCGTGTTGTCACCTGTATCATCCCTATTCTGAGGTTTCTAATACCAGCGGTGAAAAGCCAGAGCCCAAGATCTTGCAGTGCAGATAAATCTTTATTCTACTGAAGGGGGTAAGTGTCCACACCTTTTAGCCCATTGCTGAGCAATTCTCAGCACTGAGCAATTCCTCCATCACTCAACCAATCTCCCTATCCTTACAGAGAAAGGTCTGGCTGATGTGATTTATGCCTATTGCATATCCTAGCTGGCTTGCCACAAGCCTCTGCATTTGGGCTAGTGCTGGAAACCACACAGGAGCATCAGCTAATGTGGAACACAACCCACTTTCTCAGTGGGATGGTGTCCCCAGAGTCCATCTTCTCATTCCCCTCTCCCCTGGCTCAGCACCCGCTCTCCATGCCAGGCAAGGCTGTGGTTTTTTGATAGCCAAACATATCAACAGTGAAGGGAGCAGCAGCATTAACAAGAGCCCTGATAGCCCTGCTCTTCCCGGGGAGCTGGGGAGGCTCTGGGAAAGCCCTGCAGAAGGACTGAGACAGACCTCTGCCAGACAGGGCTGAGTTGGTCCCAAATCTCCCCCAGCAAAGAGCTTCCACAATGAAGCACTATCAGTGAAACATTTGTGATGCAGTTCAGCTAAGTAAAATAAATAAAAGTGACTAATGACTGATTAAATATTAAAAGATTACTTTATTTTTGCAACTACAGAGAACAGTGCACACAGCTGAAATCTGGAGATGGCCCCTAGAACCGAAATGACCAAGGAGAGCTAAAATGACACCCAGTTCTTCCTGGTGCTGTAATGAAGAGCATCTGGATAGAAACCTTATCTTCCCGCCAAGACAGAGGTGGATCCAGCAGCCATCTCTGATAGCTGTACCTGTGTAGATTATCGAAATGGAGCTTCTACAACCAAACTGATAAGCTGAGCCACCAGACCAGACTGTGCCAGTGTGACCTGTCTGTGTACTCAGACATTGTTATGCTGAGCAGGCAGATTCAGTAGCAGTTGTTTCCTCATGCAAGGCACCCCTCACTCCCTCACCTCCCTCAGTGACATGCCAGAGCATCTAAGGAAGGTAAGATAAATATTTCCACCTACTGCCTATTAACACTGGCAAGAGGGGAGTTCTTTCTCTCACTAGTCCTGCCACAATCCCACACCATTTCACTGGATCCAGCAGCCCATCCCTGTACATTCCTCTTCTGTCACTTCTCCCCATGTCCTTCTGGAGCTACCCCAGGTGCTGCTATTTTCTCCCCATCTGCAACACAAGGGTTGCTGTGGTTTCAGTGGGCGAGATCTGCTGGAGAGGATGGAGCAAGCTGTTCTGGGGGTCTGGCAGCTCTGGTTGCTCTGGACTCAGATCCACCACTCCAAAACCACAGATTGATCAGGTGAAACCCATCACCATGTACCAGAGCAGCAGAAAAATAAGGGATTGTATAGCCCAATGTCCAGCTCAGACACAGGGCTGAGCAACCAGTACAGCTCCATGCAGGAGAAACACATGGAGAGCACGTGGTCACTTCACAGGTAGTTTGCATTGAGAAGAAAAGACATATTTTGTTATGGAATATTTGTCTCTGCATCATCTGGTTCTCCACTGCATTCCCAAAATCCCACCAGAGAACCCCAGTCTGATACTAAACATAACTTTCTTCAGATCTACTGCAACTGAGTGAGAACATTTGTCTTGATGCTAATTATATTTTTTTGGTAATGAGGAGTCCAAGAAGTTCTGCACCATCTCATGTGCATCAGCTCCATCTCTGGAGGACACCAAAAAAACTACTGTCCTTCTCCTATCCCTTCCTCTGCCACCACTGGCTGGCCACAACCACTGTCCAAGCAAGGAGAGGAAAGCTGCTCAGTTAAAATCCTGGTTATCGGGAACTCAAAGGAAAAGGAATGAATGAGTGCCAAATGGCAAAGGATAAAATCAATATGGGGAGAGCTGTTATTTAAGCTTCTGAGCTCCGGGGTATTACAAACATTGGAGAGCAATGAAATAAAAATGATACATAAAGTGACAACATCATCATGTCTGTATAACTGACGCCCTTAGCAGCTGTTTGGTCTGAACAACAGAAGTAAATCCAAATCTGTGCCTGCTGCCCAGGGCTGTCTGGCATTCCTAAGGGGGCATTTTATGATCAGAGAAAGAGGAAATTGCAGAGTATTTTTGCCAAACAGATCGTTTTTAACCTGCTTTGGTCATCATGTCCTGAAAGGCCAGAGGATCACATAGTCAGCAACCCTCTCCATGCAGCCGCACACTGAAAATTCTAAAAAAGGTTGGGTCTTTGCTACAGGTGCAGGAGACCCCATGAGATGTCCTAGCAGCTTTCAGGAGTACAAAGTGACAATGGGGGTCCCTAGGTGTAGGAGCCCACCTGTTGCCATGTGGGACCTGCCCTTGCAGGACACCATTCCCCTGGCCAGCCATGAGTCAAACTGCACTGCATAGGCAAAGCTGGGAAGAGATCCTGAAAACCAGGAGTGAAAACAGCAGGCTGGCGTGCAAAGTGTCCTTTTCTTGCCTCCCAGGCTTCCTGACACCTTCTTATCACCCTTTAAAGCTTCTCCATACCAACACAAAGCAACATTTTTATTTCTCTCTATTGGTGGAAAATCAAGATATTTTTTCAGCTTTCTCTGCCTCTCCAGCATGTCTCCTCTTATTGACCAAACCCTGGAAGCTTGTCAGCCCTTCCACCTCTGTCTTCAAGCTGCTCCCCACTGCCAGCCCATCAGCACATCCTCCTCCCTAGGCCTGTGTGTGTACTAGCATTGCTTCTGTCAGTAGTCGATGTCACCAGTGTTGTGGTGACCTGAGTCTCCCAGTAGCCCCTCGGGGCCAGGTTGGGCTTCCAAATGTAACAGAGACTGAGCCACGAAACACAGCGCTGGGTGCTTTGGGAAACAGAGGGACACCTTGGAGGATGCTGAGCTGCAAGCGTGGGTTGCGGGAGGATGCTGCAGTGCCGGGATTCGCACTGCCACCTTAGGGAAAGCCGAAGAAATGCTTAATCTGAGAGCGGGAAGCGTTGGCACTCTCGCCTTGGCTTGAAGACCAGCTCCTGCGAGGCCAAGGCGGGGTTTAACCTCCCGGCAGCGTGGGGATGTGGGGGGGAGCAGTGTGTTAACCCTGCTTAGGTCTGCGCTTCTGTAGCTGCCACTGCATTAACCCAGCTCTGGGAAAGCTCCAGCCCCGCTCCAGAGCGGGCAGGCAGAAGCTTTTAGCACAGCCCAGCCATTACTGCACCATGCATTATGGGTTTGCTGGAAGGAGAAGAGCAGCCTCCGGCTCCCAGAGCACCATTTATCTTTCCAGAGATGCTCGGGGATGCGCTAACGGGAGGCGCTGGTGTAGAATGAGATGGTGCCAGAGTCAAAGAAGGCATCAGAGTCGTGCCTGCCGACACCAGAGGGGATGATCCCAGTAGTGGGCTGCGGCTGGGGTGGCCAAGCTGGATGGGGACAGTTCGTTTCCCCATGCTTGCCTTGGCATGCTGCTCCTCAGCCTGGGGAAACCTGGTGTGGCCTCCAGGCCTTCTCTGCCGAAATTGCCTTTGGGTAAAATTCCCTGAGCTTTTTTCCTGGGCTTTCCCCACCTCCTCCCATCCTTGCATCCCATTCTGGAATCCTCCCATGAGTTCACACCTGCTCTGACCCACCCCACAGGGCTATGGTTTTCTCCCACCCTTCTGTGTGCAACCAACTCCCAAACTGCAAAAGAAATAGGGAAGGAAAGGGAGATTTTTTGGACTGTGAGCTTTGTGAAGGAGACCTAGGATCAGAGGGACAAAACAGGGGGGAAAGGGATGTAGGTGGGGGGATGCTGACCAGATCAGAAGGGCTGGGATGGGTTCAAGTGCTGAAGGGTAGGGCAGGGAGCTGCATTCTGGACAAATACAACATCTGGGAAGATCAAGGCTGCACTGGTTGCTGACAGCCACATCCAGAGACTTAACGCTGGCCAGTGGAAGAGAAAAAGTCTAGAAAAATCTGGGAGTACTTCTTGCTCTCTGCTGTCCCTGATGCTTGCAGGCTTTCCTGCCTTAGTGGAGAAATAGAAGATCCCAACTGCAACTACATACACTGTATAACCCACGGGTTTCTCCCAGGCTCTCCAGAGTTTCTGGATTTTGATTCTTTCTGCCTCCTCCCAAGTTCTTATCCACATCTCTCCCGGTAGTGCTCAGCTCCCACATCCGACCCCAGTCGAAGATGCTGCACAGAGCATCTCTGTGGTGGGTGGTTACACTGCACTTCGCCTACTGGAAGTGCTGGGAGCAGGGAAGAAGAAGAAGAAAAGAAAAAGAAATAGAAGCAGAAAAACAGCCTCCAGACTCTGCCTCTGTTTTTGTGAAACTGCACCTAAGTGGCAAAAAAAAAAAAGGGGGAAAACAGTGCTTTTCCTATTCTGCTCTACACATGCTTAATTCCCAAAATTGGGGGAGCATGAGAATCTTGGAGGGCAAGCACATGGGAGGGCAAGAACAAGACAGGTGCATTTCACCTTCTAGACCTTCCAAAACCTTAACCTGAGACCACTGGGAGCTGAGAGAAACTTGCCTAACGGAAGCCTCCCTGTAAGCAGCAGGTTAAGTCAGGTTTCCTTGGATACAGGGAGCACTCCAGCTGTTTAGCAAATGGCCAAGAGAAAACTCCAGCCTTCCTTTATAAAAGAGGCAGGGATTGATGCCACCCTCTTCTGGCTGCTGGGGAGCCGGGAAGAGGATGCTCCAGGGCCAGTGGCAGAACTGGCTGCAGATTGCAGTTGGAGGGAGCACCAATGTGGGGAGGGTGCTGATGCCTGCTGCACTGGGATGTGGGAAACATGGGGTTGGATTCTTTTCCTGCATTGATTTTCACTCTGGTCATTTGCAAAGTGCCCATCTCTAGTGAGTGGATGAGGAAGGTCCAGCTGTAGTCCAGTGGATAATCCATCTGCATTGATAGCAAGGTTCCTTGTGGATAATGTAGTGTCAAGGAGGATGCACCTGAAGATCCTGAGGAATGCTCCCATATCTCCACTTGCATTTCTGAGTTGTGTCCTGTGAGCAAGCATGCAGCATCTTGCAGTCTGTTGATCTGCCTGGGCAGGAGTGTGGGCAAAGAATGCTCACTAACAGTGTCCCTGACCAGGGAGGTAGAAGGGAGTTTCCAAGTAATTAAGCAAATAACAGGGGCTGAGAGAAGCCTTGTAAAGAGACACAACATGCAGCTGTGTTCATCACTGAAAAACATGGATTGCAAACAGCTCCCACGGGAAATACAAGATGGAAGAAAGAAACCCATTTATAAGATATGGGAGCAGATCATCTGTCCTTCAAACTCACCGTTCAAGCCTGGCCTCCAAGTTCAGAAGATGTCAAGAGACGCAAATCCAATGGAGAGTGGTTGAGAAAGTGGTGGTAGTCATGGGAAAGGTCCTTCATGTCTCTGTGTGTCCGTGCAGCACAGCAGATCAAAAGAGACTAGCTGGAAAAAAGAAAATTAAATTCAAGGAATGTCCTGTTTATCTGATATGGCACTTTCTTCTGTTTTAAGCTGACTATTTTTCAGAGAGGGATAAGCTGAGGCAAGGACAATTCTTCATGGGAGATGAGAATGCCACTAGGACAACCATCCTGGAAATCAGTGAAGTGAAATTTGGCTGGCCTTCAAAACAAAGCCAATGTGGCTGCTTTAATTCAAGAGAGAGAATGTACTGCTTGCATATCCCTGCTAGATGCTCAATTAACATAGTCCAGCAATTCCTGGGATGGTGACAGAGAGCCCTGGTTGGGCTCCCCCAGCCATTTTTCAATTCTGCTGCATCTTTCCCTTCACTTCGTCAAGTCATCGTTAGGCAAATGCTCAAAGATGACACCAGCAGCAACACAAGGGAGAGCAAAGCTTCCACGTCAATGCACATGACTTGACAATGCAAATAGCTTGGGATACACAGTGCATAAGTATATATTATTAAGCAGCAATAAATGAACAAATTTCCCACACTCGCCTGGTGGGTATGGGAGGGAGGATTCAGGAAAGGCCCGAGGAACTGACAGCCTGACTCGCTCCCTTCTCAGCTTGCCTCTCTCGAGTGGCTCATTTGCTCTGGGTATTTGAAATCAATTTAATTAGCATTCTTTATGCATTCACATATAATAAAATAGAGACAATTAAACCTGATAAAGCTCAGGTAGTTGTGTCCTCACCTTCTTATGTCTTCTTGTTCCTCTTACAGCCTCCCATGAGAAGCCAGGTCATGCCTGATGGATTCAAATGGGACAGGGTCAGCCAACACAACCCTGGTTTGTATAGACCCAGATGTTCAAAACCCCACAGAGGAGAAGGGACACAAAACAAGCTCCCATTCCTGCATTGGCCCAGAGATCATCCCAGGTGCAGAGGTGTCCTGGGATAGATGGGCTGGGACAACTGGGAAAAGTATCAAATAGGAGTCTTTCCATTTACAGAAGGGCCTAAGCTAAACTGATGTAGCTGTATTGAAAAGTAACCTGGGAGCTCACCATGCCTCTGAGGACTAGATGGCACAGAGAAATCCCATAGTCCCCTTTTGAAGATACTCTGATCTTAGCTGGCAATAAAAGACACACACAGTATTTTCACTAAGGAAGTAGGAGATGCAAATGTAGTCAACAGGCACATCTATGGAGAGACCCCATAAAAGTCTGGGTCATTCCACAGGTGACCAAGTCCAAGCAAGTCCAAGCTTCTAGCAGCTGCAGTGGTGGGATGAAGGAATAGACCTCCTCTAAGGATCCAGCCACCAAATTGGAGCTTGTCTCACCAACAGGATCTCTTGTGCACACAGCCAAGGAACCAAGGCCATATCACATTGAAAGAAGGGCTTAGGACCTGAGAAGTTAGATGGAGAGCACTGCATTTCTCCCCCAGAACTGGATGAAGAGTGTGTGGTTATGAGCATGGCCATCAATGAACCACAAAGCCTTTTAGCATCCATTATTGGCAAGTGCTGCTGAGCAAACAAATGTGACCACATCAGTCACCGGGCCCATCCCAAGATGAAAGCTGTTCACATCAACTGATGCCTCCTCTCAGAAAAGAATAGCTGACCCTGAGGGAGCATGGTAAAAAAACATCCCCCTTTCCTTTCTCTTGGCTTGTCAGGAAGAGACAAAAAGGGGTATGTCACATTTTTCTCCCTCTATCATGCCCTCTTCAGGGTGGTCACCTTGGTCCTTGAATAATAACTGTAGGCCACATCTTTCTACCCATAACAACTGAGTAAGTCTCATGGACAGGTTTGGGGGACATCACCAGATTCCTGTTTGCAGCCAGCTACAGCAGCATGGAGAAACTGCAGACCCCAACATGAGCACCAACACTTACTTAGAAGTCAGATCCATGTGAGGACCTTTCTTCAGTCCCACATTTCCTGCCCTGACTAGAGGAGATCCAAGCCTGGGTTTCAGCCCAGTGGGGGTCAAAAAGAAGGCTCTCCTGGGCAGCCAGGGGAATTTGGCTGGCAGCCTAAGGGGTGGTTTAACTGAGCAGATGCTGGGCTCCCTTGGCAGAGCAGAAGTGAAAAGCCCTGCAGATGCCTCTTTCTAACCGCAGACCTGCCCTGGCTTCGGAGCAAATGCTCATGCTTTGCCAGCACAGTGGAACCCCTGCACCCCTCCACCTGATTGCTTGTTTATCCTCAGGCTGCCAGCTTAACAGGGTGGTTTGTTTTATTTTATTGGTCTTTCTTTTCTCCCTCTTCTACCTCTCTCTCTTTTCTCTTTTGTCTTCTTTCTTTTTTTTTTATGAGTTGCACCACACTTCTTGGTAAAGCACTTTAATCCATTTTAATGCCCCAGTTCTGCTCCTCAGTGACAGCCTAGTGGTTAGTCTAATGCGTCCCACTCACCTCGGGGTTACTAATGAGGTCATGGCGAAGGCAATCTCCAAACTGAATAATTCACTAATCAGATGCTTCAGACTCCAGTGGTAAAATTTATTTCTGACACCTAAACAGCAAATGTGTTTATGGACACACACACACGCGCACACACACACACACACAAGCACGGCACTTCTCTTTTTCTTTCTTCAGAGCTATTTTTGGTGAACTGGTGCTGTGCCATACATTTAATGATGGGTCTCACTACAAGGAAGACCATCTCATCCCGAGTTCAAGGCAAGGAGGAACTAGTGTGATGAACAGGTGTATTGGGCACCTCCATGGGATGTCTGACGGAGTGTGATGAGATAAATATTTGGGGACAAAGGCATTCTCATGCCATGTGCAGAAACTATCTGCTGCCAGTTTTCTTCTAGCCTTAGCCTTGAGGGAACTTCCTGTCCAACTGCCTGGAGGGACTCACCATTGATTCAAGCACAGGGACCTAAGCAGTCTTAGGACTAAGGAGTAGTTTTAGTCTTTTATATCTTTATAGCTCAAAAATAGCAAAAACATGCATTGAATTGAAGCATCCAGCCTGTGGAGGGTTTGGTACTGGCATTACTAATCCCTATTCCCACTAGGACCAGTCTCCCAGATCTGCTCTCACCTCTGCCGCTTTGTATTATCCAAATAACATTGCCTGAGTTCTCTCTTGTCCCTTTTTGGTATTGAAAGCAATGTCTGTCACTTCTGTGTGCCACCTCCAAGCAGCTCCAAGAGAGGAAATAGTAATAATCCAATTAGTCAGAATTGCTAATAATAAAAGTCCCAGGGAGTCATTAATAATAAACACTTCATATTCCTGGAGGGGGTAGCAGACTGAGAAATTTTGCTTCTCAGTTACTAATCCAGAAAAGAGGTGGCTGTTGTTGTTACATGCCTGGTAGGTCCCCAAAAAGGTGACAAAACCTCACCCTTTTCCTTGGACCTGAAGCAATACTGCCTTCGTAGACAGTATGCCTTCATTTTCCAGAGCTGGAAAACCCTGGGAGGCTCCACTGATGCCACCCAGATCTGTCCACTGCCACAGAAGGACCGTGTTTCCCCTAGAATTGCTAGTCTTCCTCCTGCTGGTTCTTCTGCAAGAGAGGGAAGGAAGGTCTAGAACAGCTTGAGTGACAAATGGCTCTGGGGTTGAGAAGTACAAGGGCTGGAGATGGTTCAGCCATCCTCAGGAGGATCTCACCAGGCACGGGACAGCTGTGACACCTCTTCCAGCTGGATTTGGGCTATACTGGAGCAAAGAGAGGACAGAGAGCTCTTTCAGAGTAGAACACCTCCCTGTAATCTATAAGCTGAAGCTGCTCTGAAAGAGGTGGTGAGGACACAGTGATGAAGCTGGACACATGGAGGGGCCATCCAATCCAAGAGTCTGAGGGAAGGCAGAGTAACTGCTGAACCTGGCTGCAACATTGCTGAAAGCTTTATCCCAGCTAAAATGTTTCTTGGAAACAAGCTGTTTTCCACAGCCAGGGAAGGTGAGAGGACACAAGGGAGAGGGTCTGCAGATGGAGCATCAGGGATATGGGATGCTGAAGTGTCCAGGAAGGAAAATAATTTAAGCAGAGGATTTGAAGCTCTGCTCCACAGCCCTGAGCCACACCCTGCACACCAGCCCAGCCCTGATCTCTCAGTGCCTGAAGGTTTGGTTTTCCTTAGAAAAGAAACAAACAACAAAATCTGAAGGGGATGTTGAAATCGGCTTTCTCGTCCTGTGGCCAGCTCTGGTAATTTCTCAGCTAAGTGCTCAGCTGTGATGGGGCTGCACAAATGAGCTGTATGGTTTGGCACATCACTGCTGTCCTGGGGATCCAGAGGATAATGTTGACCACAAAGCCCATGAACATCGGCTGCAGAGGAGAGGTGGCTCAGTGGGCATCTCACTCTCACAGCCTGGTACCAAAATTCCACATCCAAACTTTACGGATAACCCATCCCCGGTGTGAGATGCTGCCTTACCAGACTGAACAGTGGTGAGTGCCATGCTGGCAGCACAGGGGATTCATGAGTCTAGAGGGAAGTGTAGGTCCCCCTCCAATTTGCAGACTTAAAAGAAGGAAGAGCAGATCCTGACAGAGCCAGAGCAGCTGCAGCTGGTGGGGTTCCTGCCACGAACAGCCCTGGCCAGGGAGGAGCTGCTGAGTGGTCACAGAGCTCCCACCCCCCTGCCTTGAAGGAAGGGTCGAGCAGGGGTAAATGAGCTCATCCTCACCAGAAGTCACTCTTTGATGTCCAGCTGTTCCCCTGGGGTGCAGATCACATATGGCCCAGACACAGAGCAAACCCTAAGATGCAACATGAGCAGGGAGGGATATTCCCTTGCTGCTTCCTTTTGGTAACACTCTCATGCTGACCGCTGTTTGCAGTGGTGTTTCAGCAATGTCTCATTTTATGTCTGAGGATGAGGAAGCAGTAAATCCAGGTTCCAGGCGAGTGGTAACACAGCGTGGAGCCAAAGTGGCCTGGTGATGAAATGTCTCAGCATAAGCAATGATTGTACAAGGTGCCATCTTTTCTGAAAAGGGGTCCACAGTGAAGCAGCGTAAGCCCCAGTCTGGCTCTGGGCAGAAGGAAAGCATGTGGGGGACAATGGCAAGAGCAAAAGTGGCAGGTGCCACAAGCACCAAGCTGCCACAAGGTGGTGAAAGGGAAACCTCAAGCCCTGGAGAAACCAGAAGAAACAACCCTCACCAACTGGAGAAGGGTACCAGGGGCCAAGAGAGCCTCCTCTGAGTGCCAGGCACTGCCAGGCTCCCCGCCCAACTGCTGAGCAAGATTATGTGATAAATGATTGCATTAGTCTGGACAGCTTCTCATTTTCCTCCAATCTGGCCTGTCTGCCCTCTTAGCACGGGGCTCCTGATAGCATTTCTCCCTTCACTGACTTCATTTTTCCTGTTAGGTTGTCAAGCTGTCATGGATAAGGAAAAAGAAGCATGGACAAGGCTGTTACTGTCTGTGCTCTGAGAACGCCCTGTGCCTTTGCTGTCCCTGCCCTCCACGGCCCATCCTGGGCAGGTGCCTTCCCACCCTCTGGTCATCTTCCTTGGAGACCCACCTTGGCTCTGCAGGTATCCCTACTTCAGCTGAGGAGACAGTTTCTCCCTCTGTCCCTGACCATGTCAGGGATGCAGCGTGGTTTTGTAGAAATTAAGGTTAGAAGGGTTTTGCAGGCACTCTCTAGCTAAAGACATTGTACATTAGTAACAATTGAGGGGGTAAAGGCTCATGGCCGCTGTGTTGGGGTGCACAGATGAAGCTTAAGAGCCCTTCTGAATGAAGCAGATGCTTCTGTCCTGGTTGATTGTTGATGGAGGGAATCAAACTGACAGTGGGAACCAAGCCAAACTTGTTCTAGTACAGCTTTCTTTTTTTTGTACAGCCTGCCTGACTTTCTGCTGTGAAGACAAAATGGGGTGTTTGGGGAAAAATCAGTTTTCATCAGAGTCTGCTGTGCAATGTTCACACATTTGGTGTCCAGGAAACTATCCCACTTGGCCTCAAGCAACCCAGTGGAGGGGAGGTGGTGGCTCTGACAAGGCTGTAGCTCCAGGGTCCTCTGATCCAGACCAGGGACATGATTGAGGTGAAACAGCCCCAATCATCTGTCCTATCTCCAGTTCCTCCTAAGGTTTAGGGGGATGCTGGAGGAGGAGGTGGGTGAGTTTGAGGCCTTACTTGGTTTACAGGAGAGACACACCGCCAGACCTGAGCAACTTGGTTCTCTCCTGGGTCCTTCAGGCTAAAAACTAATGGTCCAGACAATATTTTCACTACCCTGACCCCACATATGGAGGTTTTTGGAAAAGCCACGTTTTGAACTTGGTTTCCAAAGAGAACATTGTGTCTCTATGGCAGCATTGTCAGTCAACACGTGCTAAACACTGGTGTCTTCAAGTCCAAGTATGCCTAAATTAGGATAATAACAGAATGTGGAATAGGACTCTTCCCTCCTAATCCCAGCTATGTGAGAGATGTTCAATAGCTCCCCTGTGCTCTGCATCTCTATTTCTCCATTTGCCAAAATTCCATGATAGTAGTATTTGCACTTTCTGCATATGCTCAACAGAGGAGGCATGCTGTGAAATCCTTGGGTGGAAGATGTCCCATAGCTGCCATCCTCTCACCTGAACAAGAACAGCACTGGGAGAAATGGTGCTAGTACTTGCAGCATTTCTAACGTTTCTCTTCTTCAAAGCACTTTGCAAATGTAAAATAACTTTCCTAACCCCCTGTGAGGGAGTTAGGGAAGCCTAATTATTCCTGGTAACAAGCACCCCTCATTTTCATTTAGCAGAGCGAGGTGGGACTTTCACGCCTCATTTTCCCCCACCCACCCATAGATAGCATTCCTTCATGTTGATAGGAGGGTTAACAGCCATTTGTAATCATATTAGAGAGGCAGTTTAATTCCAAGGAGGCTCATTCCCTGGGCTCCCTCACCTCTGCTGCATCGCAATGAGCAGATCAAACAGCACCAGTTCCGATTTGGAGATCAATCTGGGACAAGGGGAGCACATCCACGGGCTGGGAGCATGGTAGAGGATGCTGGCATTCTGTTCCACTAGTGGAAATCTTTGCAAATGTCATTAAGGAAGGGCCGAATTAAGATATCAGTTACCAGGGAACAAGGCTTGGCTGCAGGCAGGGCTTTACAGCCAAGTAATGGGGCAGTTGAGTGACCTGGGACATTATCACTTTGCTGCTGCTCCATGGAAAGTGCTGAAATCAGTAAACATGGGGGATTTGGGCATTTCAACCCCAAGGAGAAAGACACCTATCACACGTGGACTGGGGTCACCCACTGAGAAGAGCGGAGACAGGGTAACAATTCCACATTTCAGGATTATTTAGAGTTTAGGAAAGAAGCTAGCATGTAGAAATCAGTAAAAAAAAAAAAAAAGCTGATTTTCTCTTCAAATATCTTCCCTGCACCCCCTCATTAGACAGCCTGTTTAGCTGTTTACCTGCTAGATGTGTCTCTTTACTGAACTTGTCAATATTTGCATTTATGCCCTTTGAAGCAGTTGAAGCTTGGATAAAGTGGCAGAAATCAGGCGGATCTCCAAAATTTCCACACAGCTCATCCCTCCAGATTCGACAGATGAAATATAATTCAGAAGGAGAAAAATCTTGGCTGGAGCGAGGGGTCAGCTCAGATAGAAGATACAGAGACANGCTGATTTTCTCTTCAAATATCTTCCCTGCACCCCCTCATTAGACAGCCTGTTTAGCTGTTTACCTGCTAGATGTGTCTCTTTACTGAACTTGTCAATATTTGCATTTATGCCCTTTGAAGCAGTTGAAGCTTGGAT
This sequence comes from Neodrepanis coruscans, assembly GCA_013400695.1. Classification (NCBI taxonomy): domain Eukaryota; kingdom Metazoa; phylum Chordata; class Aves; order Passeriformes; family Philepittidae; genus Neodrepanis; species Neodrepanis coruscans. The sequence goes on from VYZS01054417.1 coordinate 17,188, forward strand.
AAAGTGGCAGAAATCAGGCGGATCTCCAAAATTTCCACACAGCTCATCCCTCCAGATTCGACAGATGAAATATAATTCAGAAGGAGAAAAATCTTGGCTGGAGCGAGGGGTCAGCTCAGATAGAAGATACAGAGACATGGAAGATGTCTGGGAGATAAATTGCTAGAACGTGGGCTTCCTGATGAGACTGTGCTTCAGATCTCTGGCAGGAGATGGAGAGGCAGTTGTGGTGTGCCCTAGTCCTGCTACAAAGGGGTGGAACCTCCAAGATGGAGCTTATAAACCCTGATGCAATTACAAGAAGGTGCAACTGCAAAGCCCCCCAGCTCCTCCAAAACAAATTTCTGCTCCTAAACTGTCACCACCACCTTGCCTCGATCACACTCTTCCCTGTGTTGCCCCTTTAGGGATTGCTTTGGGGGTTTGGCTGGGTTTGGTGGCTGCAGAAAACACCAAGTTGGTGGCTGGGAATTTGGGGGCACCACAAAGGGGTCCTCAATCACCTGCTAAGGGTCCCCACTCCAACATGCTGCTGGGAGAGGACTCCTCTGCAGAGACAAGATCTCGTGGTTGATGGTGTATGATTACTTTCAGATAATTAATCTCTCAGAAGAAGGAGGTATCAGTAACTGCAGACACTAAAGAGGTGTCAGACTGATGTTCACTGACAGCAGTTGCTTTCACTCTGCCCCTTGCTGGAAGGAAACTGAGGCTCCTCCAATGCTGCCACTCCCCATCCCAAACAGTCTCTTCTGCCCTTCTGGGGCCAGTGAGGCAGGGCCAGGGCTGGGCTGGGAGTGGGATATGATCCCCATGTTCCTTTGCTACCTCCTGGCAAAGCTGGACTGCTTTTTCATGGGACAGCCTTCCTCTCCTTGTTGCATTTGTGGGACGTGCCCTGCCCAGTCTCTAAGGAGATATGGCCCTGGATGGGGCCTTGTGGGTTGTAAACACCAGTTCTGTTACTGATGAACTGCATCAGCAACTAATACTTATCAGCCTCCTCTCTTAATTATTTCAGGCACAAAAACTCCAGTGCTTTCTACAGCTTTCTACTGCTTCTGGTAGAAGAGAGGCAGGGACAAAGTGGGGGACAGACCCCAGAATTAAGGTGCATGGTCTGCAGGAGCCATGCCAGGTCAGAGGACCTAGCAGATTTAGTAAGGGCACCACTAGTTCTCGACAGCAAAAATTTCTTCACCTGAGCTTGCCAGCTCAAGAGCTTGTGATTCCCCTTATCTATCCATGTTGTCTCCATCCTTCTTTCAGTGCTTTCTCCACCCTGGAGACCCACAGGACTCCACATCACTGATACCTGCAGTCCCATGGGTATGTCTGAGCTCCTTGGTTGCTTGTGAGTCCACCCCAAAGGCTTTCAAACAGGGATACATCTCAGCCAGACACTCAAGAAACCCACTTTATTTCTCATCACATGCACCCAGAGTCTCTCTGGGACCCCATAGATTCTGAGTTTAAGGAGAGAGAAGCTATCATTAATGAAAAAAATATTCCCACTCATTTTCATTTAGTGCTCTGTCCCAAAGGGAATGGCTGATCTGCATTTTGACAGGGACACAGGGCCCAGTGGACCATGTAAGTATCAATTTTCCAGAGTGGGCAGATCATGTATAATTATAGACCATGCCAGGGTTTATGGCCATGGAGAATCTCTCTGACTGACACTAAAATGCTTATGAAGTTGTTTTGAACTTTTTCCAGAAGGAAGGGATCTAGCATGGGTCATTCAACACTCCTAGCCCCTCTTTCTGCCCCTCTTAGTGCCAGATCACCCCATGCTTAGGGCTAAGCCTTGGGGGAAGAGTAAATAAGCAGTAAAGGACTACAAATGCCAGAAAAACAGTTCAGGACTTCATCTCCCTTCTCCAAAACAATGCGGGAAGAGCAAGAGATTGAGATGCAACTCTCAACAGCTCCAAGAGAAGACTGCAGGTGTGGGGTTGCTTTGGGCCGAGCCATATCTATCAAGCCCTGAATAAAAGCAGATTATGAAACATTTCCAGGATTCTGGATTGGATGGAGATGGACCCTAGGATCTCCTATGCTATTTCTGCCATAGTCTCATCCCAATATTTTGCCAGAAGCAACTCAAAAAGTAACCAGGCAAGCACAAATTTGCTCCAAGAGAGGCAGGTCCTTGCACTGGTTACTACTGGGAGACATGACCTCAGATTCCTCAATGTAAACTGAGTCAACATCCACTGAGCCTGGTGCAAGCAGTGTGGAGAAGGTCAGAGCCATCGCAAGAGCTCAAAGACAGTCCAGTGCTTTGGCACAGAATTTGGCTAAATGGCTGCCCCTTTGGGTGCAGCTCCCTGCTCACACAAGTCCTTATCTTTCATAAAAATAACTTTTCTGTGAATTACGGGGAATGAGCCACATGAGACACCAGGCAGTCTCCTGAGAAACATCAGACTGAATCTATGCTCTCCAGTGAGTCAGTAGCAAAATAGGTGAGAAAAAAAAATGCTTTTATTAAAAAAAAAGTGAGATGATCTGAGAGAAAGAAAAAAGCCCTATGAGCAGACATTTAATAGCATGGTCATAAAACAGTGGAATAAAAAAAAGGACATGAAGTACGAGGATTGGTGCAATCTTATCTAATTTCTGAATCACCCCCTCTTCTGGGGCCTGTAAGCATGCATGAGGGGAGTCCAGCCAAGACCACCTCACCTGGTTGACCAGCCAGATATATCCACACTGCTCTCTGCTTCCCCAGCTCTCCATCAAACAAGCCCCAGAGCATCCCACCCATAAAACGGTGGGACAACTCCAAGCCCAGGATGTCTCAATGAGGGAACACTGGTCAGTGGAGCAGCCATGGTTTCACATGGTCCACCTATGTCATTCCCAAATAGCTACCTCCATGTAGACACTCTTTGTGGAAGAAGAGAGATTTCCCTTCCAGAATAATTACCCCGCTTGGAAGCACACTAATTAGCCTGGAACAAAGTGGCTTGAGTGTCCGCATGGGGAGCTATTGTGGAATAGCTTATTCTGTCAGAGCTATTCTGGGCAATTTCCTTTCACAAACAGGCCATGAGATTTAATTTTCCTTCTTTCTACAAACAGATGAAAGGTCTGTGCTTACCAACCCCAAATCATGCCAGCCTTCCTTGCCAGGGAAAAGCGATGGGTGCAAATTGTTCTGAATTCTCCTGTCTTTGGGACTTCTTAAATTCCCTTTTTTCTTTTTTTTTTTTTTTCTTGAAAGGGGAGACATAAATCAGGAAGATTTACATCACCCAGACTCTGGACCATTTCCAAATGGTGAGGTCTAAACCAGCATAAATTAACCCAAACAATGGCAAGTCAGAACAATGTTCTGAGCATCCCATGAACACACTGGGGTCTTATGCAATACATGTTTACCAGGCAAGGGAAAAGAGAGAGAGGAACAAAAAAAACCACCAACGTCAAGAGGCTCTGCAAACAGAAGTATCCTCTCTTAACTCAGATTGCAGTTTTTCAGGAAACGCATTATGTTTCATTAGCCCATAATTGAATTCACCTTTCCCCAGCATACAAGATGTCAATGAAAAAGGAAAGGAAGATGCTGAAGCAGAAGAGAAACCAGTGGTGTTCGTGGGGCAGGAAGGTGGGAGGAGACTGGGAGCTGTTTTGTGGAGCCTTTAACACCGAGGTGCCTCAGTGATGGGCAAACTGGTGAATATCAAAATAGACCCACCTCTAGCACAGATCTTCTCACCTGGCTCTTTCAGCATCTTCTCAGCCTGATTCATTTTCTACATCTCCCTCTACACTCAACAAGTATTGCAGATATGGAGAGGGAGAGCAGACTGGAAAAACAAGAGCAGCTTCACAGCAAAGCAAGAGAGACATGGGAAGGACCAATACCACCTGCTGTGGGAGACGAAGCAGAGGGTGGCTTCAGCTGTGGGTCGAAAATGGCTCAGAGAGAGCACTGGCAGCCTGGGACGGCTGGGGACACTGTGTGTCAGGGCACTGCAGGGACAGCCAGGGAGCCAAAGGAAGAGCAGAGGATTAAACAATCCACTTTCTACTTGGTAAAAACACCACCACTTTAGTTTCACTTCTCAACATCTGTCCCACTTTGTGACAGCTCCCTTACTTAAAAATAAATCCTTGGGGGGTGAAAAAAAAAAGAGACAAAAAAAACCAACTCTGCAATTTGTTCCTCCAAGCTGGGCTGCCTTTCTGGCCCTGATTTTATCAGCGTGGAGACAGGCTGTCCTTGCAGAATGATTTTACCATCTTGAAAATGATTACAGAGCTGCACAATGCCTTCAGCTCACCATGTAACGATATTTTTATATGCTGTCTCATTAGATCGCCACCCAGGTTGAGGATGTTTTCAAACATTGTCTCTTCATGGTCGGTGTACCGCAGTACCAGGAATAGAGTGACGAATTGGAGAGAGTTCAGAGGGCAGCAGCAATAATCAGAAATCTGATTTACAAGGAAATGTTAAAAAAGCTAAATCCATTTTACTTGGCTAGAGTGAAGAACTAGGCATCCACCCACAAACATGGGAAGGGCAAAAGGCAGGTGCTGGGGAAGGTGGTACCTGGTGTAGTGAAGGAAAAAAATAATAAATTACAAAGCACAGGTACTTTCTCCAAAGTCTTTTGTTCTCAACAGATCGCAGACAGATTCATGGAAGAATCACTGCTGGAGGGACAGGAAAACCCAACTGGAAACAATAGGAAAAAAATTACCTCCTAGGGAATAGTTCTGCTTCAACAGAGATGGAGATTACAAAATTTACTGGTCTATTTCTCCTCCAACCTTACTGCTTCCCAAACCACTACTGACCAGCAGTGACAACCAGCCATTAGAGATCCAAGTGGTCACCAAACCTGTTAGAAGGTTACAGGCTCCAGAGCTCACCGTCACCCTTGGGGTCATCTGAGACCCCCTCTTCCCCACCCCAGGCAGGTCATACCATGTGCCTGAATGTACTGATATTATCCCTGCAAATGGAGCTTGTGGCATGTCACTGGATTTCCCCCCACCTTTATAAATACATGTGCTGTAGCTTGGCTGCACTCCGTGAACCAGGGTGTGAGCAGCCTGTGATTAAAGGAGAACGAAACTCTGATTATGGGTTAATTAGAGAGGCTAATAAACTGCCTGTAGCTTCGTTTAGGAAAGAAACTGTATTTCATTGCACAGAAAACAGTGAAGAACATGGAGAGGAAGAGAGCTTTTCTTTGAGAGGTTGAAACTCATCCCCTGGGAAGGAGGGAGGGGAATGGTTGCCCTGCATGGATGCGGAAGGACACCGGTGACAACAGCAGGTTGAGAGTCTAAGTTCATTCTTGCTCATGCCCTACAACCAGGCTGGAAGAGCAAACAGGGGCTGCTGGCAGGTCTGGGGAATCCATAGGGGGAGAAAATCACTCTGATGAGAAACATTACCTCCAGAAGTGGTCTGTCCCCAGGCACAGCCAAAGCTGGATTGAGACCTGCAGGGAGAGCATCCCAAAGCAGCAGGACTAGGGGAAAACCACAGCAGGAGCCAAGGTACTGGAGAAAGTTTACCCAGACATAGCCAGGGCAACAGCATGTGTGTGAGACAACAGGCAAGGGACAATCCTGCCCAGGGGGAATGATTAAGTTGTCTACAGTGCTTACACGAAGCAGTAGTTTCCATTGCTCATTTCTCTCTGATTCAGATGTTTAGAGTTTTATCTTAAGGGGGTTTTCTCTTTCTTTCTTTTTCTCTTTCTTTCTTTTTCTCTTTCTTTCTTTCTTTCTTTCTTTCTTTCTTTCTTTCTTTCTTTCTTTCTTTCTTTCTTTCTTTCTTTCTTTCTTTCTGTCTGTCTGTCTGTCTGTCTGTCTGTCTGTCTTACTGCCTTTCTTTCAGTGGATGAAGTGGAAATGCCAGCAGCAGCCCTTGCCTTCCTGGTAATGGTTCTGTTCTCAGATCTCCCCATGACAACCAGGTGCCTGGGAAAAAGGCAAGCTGGCTTCACCATGCACTTCCCACAGACCTGGCACCCAAACAGCCTGGCATGACATCAGCCACAGCCCCATGGTTCTGGTTATCTGCAGCTCAGCATCTTGGTCCACAGCTCAGCTGTGGGCAACTCCCCCTTTCCTTTGCTTCCTTTCATGATGGGAGCATACATGCAAGGCTCTGGCATAAAATGAAATCCCCTCCCATCATATTCCAGTGTATTAATGATGACATTTAATAACTTCTGCCTAATAGTCTCCATATTTGTGTGGGAATCTGTGACACATGGAGGACTGGACGAGCTTTCTCAGCACATGCAGCGTGATTGCCCCATATGTCATGCAGCTTTCAAAGAAAGGAGGGGGACAAACAAACGACATTCTGGAAAAAAAATAATGCAAATTTTAATTAAATTTTGTGTTGCTGATAAAATTAGCGTTGATATCTCTGGAGATCAGGGTCATCTCATTCTACAGTGGATATAAGCACCAGATGCTCATGGTTGTGGACAAATCCTGTCCTAGAGAGTCTGAGAGGACTTCTCCACATGTTCATTGCATCCTCATCCCTCAGCCACTTCAGTAATCAGGAGCAGGCTGGGGTTACCCGAGGATGCTAAGCTCTTCAGGGCTGTGCCTTAGCCTAGCCCAAGCCACCCGTGTGGTCTGCTCTGTGTACAGACAATAAATCTAATCAGCAGCCAATGTACATCCCTGAAGGGACAGACAAAAGATACCCTGTCTGAGTCTACTGAGCTCATTAACAAGCTGGATGGCCATCAAACTATGTCCTGTGTTTAGGATCATGCAGAGAGGGTAGTACAGGACATCCCAGAAGGTTTTCCTTCCACAAGGAGGAAAATGTTCTTAATATGTCCCAAGGCGAGTGCTCATGAGCTGCTGGGAGAGGGTATCTCTGCCAGGTACCCAAGCTGGATGAGGAAGGGGTCTCCTGTGAGGATTGCAGGTAGAGATGATAGAGGGGAAGCTGCTGGAAAGGTCCCTCCACGCTGGAGGCATGCATTTCACCTCCTTGAGCTCTTCCCCATTTGCAGCCTTTCTCCTCTCAGCTGGATTTCCACCATGGATTGTATTTCTGTCTCTGCTCACCAAGTAATTAAAAACATTTTAAAAAATAGCAAAAACAAACAAACTAGAAATCATTCAAACCTCATCAGTCAAGACTGCTCTGAAGCAACCAGCAACTACAGCCACAGAAAGGCTTTGATTCACAGCCCATCACCCTGGGTTTGGCATGAGAGAAAATCATCTTCCCCAGATAGAAGAAGCTGTTATTACAATTTTTTTTGCAGTTAAAAATCTCTCCTGGGCAGAGCTGCATAAATCCCAGAGCACCTTTCCTTGTTAAGAGGATGGAAATACAACCCAACCTGACTCACGTGACTTACAGGGTCTGGAGGAAGGCCACCCCTCCAAACCACGCTGCCATTGCCCACCCAACTCTATTGGTCTCAGGGACAATTTCATTACCTAAACTCCACACGCATGGAGTTCTTGTACCATAGGTAGGAAAGGCTTGAAATAATGGTGATGGAAATGATGATGGGGGGGAGAGAGGTTCAGACGTGATGATTCAAAGGTCTTCTTACAAAATCTTTCTAATTGGGCATTTACCTAAGCTGTATTCCCTGCCACACAAAGCCATTGCTTAAAGCAGAGCATACAGCAAGGCAATTGCCGTTTTATTTTGCTGGTTATTATTTCTCACTGGAAAAGGAGGGAAAAAAGCTATCACTCTGGGGTTTTTATCAGGTTTCATCCACTCTGCCTGATGTTCAATAAAAGAAAACCTACCTCTGTTAGAGATGAGTAGCCCTTTACAGAACAGTCATTGCCTGCAAAGTAACCTTTAAGCACTCAACTGTCTCTTAAGTTAATGCAGGCAGAGGATGGAGAGGAAGTTACAGTCACTCCTATATGTTTGAAAAAGATAGCTATTTCTCTTAAAATTCTGCAGCCAGACACACATGCTTTGATTAGTTTTACTGATGTTGTTGTTTTCAGTTTTCCTGAAATCACTACCTGTCACCTTTCTCCTACCCAGCTCAGCCACCTCAGTCTCCATGCAGGCAAGAGAAGGGGACCAGAATCAGCCCACACTTGGTGATCAGCTTTGTGCCCCCTTCCCAACACTGAAGCTCAAAGTGGTGAGAAGCTCAGCTGCTAAACCTTCCCCTTTAGCAATTCCTTCAGGAGAGTGCAAGAGGAGCCAGCAGGTCCCAAGTAAGGGTCTGAGCAGAAATAGGGGGCTGCTAGAAGGGCAAGTGTTGCACCCCAAGCCCTTGGTGTGCCAGTACTCACCATCACAACAGCTCATGCTGATTCATTGGTGTGCCTGACGTGTCAGTGCACATCTCTGTGTGTGACTGTAGCAGCCAGGAGGGGCTGGCAAACCATCTGTGGGGTGAAAAACCATCTTCTGGTGCAACACATGCCACTGGGCAGGCAATCCCATCCCACCAGGAGGTTTGGATCTTTGTGTGCCTACGTCTGCAGATGCATCACACACTTCTAGGGCTTGCCATGACCACAAGCTCTCCCACTACAACCACCTCAGCAAGGGAAGTTCACAGCCAATATGAGCAGGGTTTGACTAAGTCTTCATGGTAGAGCCACGTAAGACCCTTTGGAGGTCTTTGGCATGGAGATCTAGTGAAAGATGTCCCTGACCATAGCAGGGGGATTGGAACTAAGTGATCTTTAAGGTCCCTTGCAACCCAAACTATTCTGTGATTCTGTGATAACCCTTTTGCATCAAAGATTGTCCCTGTGGTATCACCCTCCTTCAGGGACTACCTCCAGACTCAGAAAGGACAGCATTCAGGATTCAAGGCTGCAAGATGACCAAGAAAGAACACATGTTAGTTGACTCACTGCTTCCCTCCAGGCACATCCACCCCCTCATGGTCTGAGCCACATTAGCAGGAATAAACCGCCAGGGCTCAATGGAGTGGGGTGGCAGAGCCCAGCCAGGGAATACACACATGCTGGAGGAAACCTGAGACCTTCCCACAGGACTCATGCCATGGCTGCATCCTGCCTTAGGAGGTTCAGGATTTAGGGTACCCCCGGCACCTACTGCGTAAGTGACAAGCAGCTGTCAGCAGCTTACGGGGGTCTCCGGCTGCCTGCAAATTTCTGCATTAAAGCTGTAAGCTCTCATGCCTCACTTGGGGCCAATAAAATGGGATAGGGTAGAGGATGTCGTGATAAATGGGGCATAAATCACACCTCCCCCTCCTTCTTCCCCTTCCTTGGGGGGAGGTGGTGCTGCCAGAGCCTTTACCAGCCCTGCTTCAACATGCTCAGACAGGCCCTGTACAGTCAATTAGAACTTCATCAGAAATCAATTTGCGAGGCCCAGCTGAGATGTTCCTATAGATCAGGCAATGCCAAGTGATTATTACACTAATGGAATATTCCATTGATTAATTGAATATTTAAGTCCTGAAGTGTAAGCCCCACTGTCTTATCCATGACTTGTTACAGAACTGAGCAGCAGAGACGTTGCACCACCACAAGAAGCTAGCCTTGAGTCTCATTCTTTTGGGGCAAAAGGCAGAGGGTCTGGTCCTGGTCACACAGGAAATATTTTTACTTCCTTGGTAGACTCCTCAGCCACACATAGACACTCCTCTTTCTTGTGGCAGCAAAAATAATGCCCTACTTTTTCTCATACTGTGGTCCTGGACAATTTTCTGACTTGAATGTTGTGCAGAAACTGTGCACACTTAGTGATGGGTGAGAAGGTCCAAGAGAAATAACACACACACCTACAAAAAGCACCTGCAATAGCTAACAAAGTGGAGAAGGTGCTGTTGGGTCCATTTCTCACTGGAAAAGGGGGGAAAAAAGCTATCACTCCTTTCCAGGGGTCTCCAGCAGCCCTCCGTGACCAGCCAGCACCCATCACTCCCACCTTTTCCTCCCATGCAGAGCTTCAAAAAGCTCAGCCTTTCTCTTCTTGTTGAGCATCACTAGCTTGGATGGCCCAGCCCTACCCCAGGGTCAGCACTGCTTCCCTTTCTCAAGATCAGGAAGGAAATCCTTGGTGATTTATTTCATTTTTTTATGCACAAGCAGATGTCAGGACTGCAGATCATAGCCAGCAGGTCAGGAAGGACATCCAAGGTTTTTCCAAGCTCCTCCAGGAGAAGGCCAAGAGCTTCTCCATGCCACAAAAGCCCCAGGTGTCCAGAGGGCAAAGGTGGCCAGATGCCTCCTGTGAAGGGCTTCCGGATTTGCCACACAGAGAGGGCCAGGTTACTTTTTCAGTGAAACACCTGGTTAAGTGCTTTGTTGGATGAAGGCCATTATGTTCAAGAGAGAGAAACAAGACAAGGGGGAGAAGAGAGGGGTGGGAGTGGCAAGTAGAAGAGAGGTGGGCTGCATTTGGAACAATCATCACTGAAGGGCCCAGCAGGGGGTTAAGGAATATTATTCCCAAATGGTATTATATGAATAACTCAGTGGAGAGCCATTAACAAGATGAGCAAGAGAGGGCTCCAGTCCTCGGCATGGAGCTCCTGCTCCCACACCAGAAGGTGAGGTCTCCCTCCCCAGCTCAAAGAGCACTGTCTGCCCATGGCCAAACCATGTTGGGTGGCTGCTGGAAGAAGGAGCCATCTAAACCAGAAAAGTGACCTCCATGGCAGATGTCCAAAGTCTTAGAGAGACATTTGCTTTCCTCTCTGTGGGGCTAACAAGCATCCCCTCCAAGGAGGTAGCAGAGGCTACAACAGTGGTCACTATTTTTAGATAAGTAATTGCAAGGGTGAAACTCAATCCTTGTTCCCTCCTGCTGCCTATCTTCGAGGCCTAAAACAATGGCTGTCATAAAACCATAGATGGCAAGATGCACATAAGCTTCCTGTTGTTCCCACCTTCCCTTCTCCCTGTGCACAGCATCTACTCTTCTTCCTGCCCCAGGATTTTGAAAAGACCCTGGAGTCAGCCAGGATGAAGGAAGCACATGGAGAACAAGGACTAAGCCTTGCTTCTGTCTGGAGAAGATCAGGTGTTCCCTCTGCACCTCAACCTTGTACACCAGCTTTATGCTTGCCCTGGTCATCACTGGGGACTCCTGGTCTCCACTATTGCCCCTAAATTGTACTGAGATCTTTGTCCTGACTGCTAGGAGTAGAAATTGCTTAGTTGCTGACATGGGAAGCAGCTTTCTTCCCCTCTTTGTGTACGTTTTTCTGAAAGGAAGGTAAAAGTAAATGGAGAGGAAAAACAAGTATTGATGGAACAGCTAGAAGGCAGAAGAGAGCTCTTCGTCTCACTGAGAGACCTGACCTTTCAGTGGTAGCTTCAAGAAACCTCAAGGAAATGTGCTTTGCTGGCATTTGCTGCAGGTGAATCATAGGGAGCTTTCATCCCCTCTCTCAGGGGATAATGTCTAGACATTCATTAACTTGCAGGTTCTGGGTGCCTGAGACCTGAGGAGTCTAAAAACACCCAGCTCAGGCTCTGAAGACAGATCTAAAGTCATGATCCTGGGTGTTTTCTCAAGCAGCAGATCCCTGAGGAACCCAGAATTTCTCCTGCTCAGCAAACCCACTTGTCCTCATGCATGGGCCTGCAGTGGGACATGGCTTTGCACTGGCCTTACTCGTGGTCTTCACACTTCAGCTGCAAAACACAACAGACTTGTAAAAGCAACACGGAAAGATGGGCCAGAAATGAAACACATTCCACTGAGTTTGGGTTTGTGTTCACAAAAGAAGACGAAAGTTCATCCATGCTGTTATAAAACTGTACAGCCCCTCCTCTCCATAGAAATGAGGAGGAAAGTGTCCAAGCTGCCTTCCTCATCAGAGAGGGCTGGTAATCCCAGACATACTGCTGATGCCAGAAACCAAAGGGACACTGGAGATCAGGCTGCGAATGGGGCTGTGGAGCATGTGGAAGAAATGAGATGCCGAATGATGAAAAACCTATCTTACCCATCTGGCCTTGAGTTCTCTTGGCCTCTTCTTGGCCAGAGGGATACAGAAAGCCCATGGCAAAGGCATTACAGCAGCAGTGTCCAAACACACACAGGTAGAGGCATGTAGTCTGTCCAGACACAGTCTCCACCTCCTGCTGTGCACAGAGCAGGAATCTCTTTGGCAAGTCCTGGAACATGGGCAAAGGGCACCAGGAGCAGCCCAGGCTGGCAATCAGTTCAAACAGTTGCTGCTGCTGACATGGAGAGAACAGACAACATCAGTAGAGTGGGCTTTACTGCCTGCTGGGCAATGCAGAGGTCAGATGCTGTTGCCGTGTCCCCCCAGCCCCCTGCCATGGGGTTGCTACAGCTGCTGAGTGCCCATAAATATGTGCACCACTTTTCTTTCCCTCTGCAAACAGCACAACCATCATTGAATTTAGAAAAAGAATCCACAGGCCTCCCTACACCGGTGTTTTGCACAAAGGCAGAGAGCTTGGGATAGTTTTTCCATCCAAGTAGCACTTAAAGTGGAACAGCAGGCAGCTCTCCCTCCCAAGGACTGATCCTCAAACTACAGGCAGCCAATCTCCCTCCACCCAGCTTTGCCAGACTGGACAAGGCAGAGGTAGAGGAGGCAGACATGCAGTCCTGCCACTACAGCCACACAGCAGAGACCCTTCTTCTGCCCAGGGAACCTCATCTCCAAACTTAGAAAACGGGAATTAAAAATGGAGGTATCAAACCATGGCATGAGCTGCAGGGAGATTTCAGACTGATAAATATTTCAGACTGACAACTATTCCTGTCCTTGAAAGTTCATTCATCAAACTCTCAGCAAGGCCTCCACATCCCAGGACCATAAATACTAAGCCCTACTTTAACAGCTGTTTTCATCATAGCCGATACCAAAGGATGGAAACCTGTTACAGATCAACCTATATCCTTCATACTGCAGTATAATTTACTGCACCTATAAAGGTTACATTCAAATATACTTCAGTTGTAATTGCAGTCCCTGGCTATATGGGATCCATTTGTGAGCTGATTTTACCTTGTTTAGGCCTAACTCCACACAATGACAATGATTCAGAAACAATGGCAGCATTAGTATTGCAGTGATATAAGCAGCCTTGGTCTTATGTGCAGGAAGAGTTTTACTGTCTGTCTGTGGAAGGAAAATTTGATCAAAAACCAGGAAAACCTGCTTGTTGTCAGGAGAATAGAAATGCTGGCAACTTTGAGCTGTTATACTCTCCCCTCCTCAGCTTTGATGTAGTTTCTGAGTGATGCTACAGCAGCATCTGCCCCTAAAATGGGTATTGCAAACTCCAGTTGGCAAGGAACCAGTCCTGCTCTGGTTTCTTTACAAGTCCTGCACTCCTGAAGGACTTTAGGAACTAGTTTTTGTGAGGTATTTGATAGTTTTTTCCTCAAATTAGCCCTGAATTTTTGGGTTGTCCATTTGTTCCCCACAGGAGCCTCTTGGTAATTACACAGTAGGAAGAAAGTCCTTCACTGCATCACATCCCTTTTAGCAATGGCCTACGGTGATAAACAGTAATCTTGCTCTGCTCCTTGCAGTCTCAAAAATAAATTTCATCCCCAGATCCTTATACCAGTGATACCCCAGTGCTGAGTAGCTGCTGGGCTTCTCGGTTCCCACTTCCAAGCACCATCTTGACTAGGAGCTCTTTAAAGCAGAGCCATTGCCTACTGGGCTCTCTTAAGCCCATTTCATTCATGAATTAAGTCCCTGACAGCCCATATCTCTATGATCAATATGTTTGTTTATTAGCAGCAGCTGCTGTGTTTTAGCAAAACTGGAGGGCTCCAGCAGGAGCAGAGCACTCTAACCGCAAAGCAGGGCTTGGGATAGGAAGGAGGAGGACCTCCTGCTGGCAAATGGGAGCTGGGCTGGATAAGATTTCACGCTAATGACCCTTTAATTGAAATCACTGCTCAGGACAGATTGCTCAGCTCGGGGATAGCTGCACTGATGGCTCCTGGTTTGGCCACTCCTGAGATGAGTCCATTAACTCCGGCAGCGGTGAACAAAAGCAAGTGAGAGGGACAGTGAGGGGTCATCCATCCCCAGCAGAGCTGATCTGCACATCCAAGGAAGCCCAGTCAGCAGCTGGTGTAAATGGAAACCTGCACAAAGGGAGGAGAGATTGTACAATTTGTTGGATTTTGTGCTTCAGCCTCTCTGTGCTTGCTGACCCAGGCTGGATATGGCTGTATTGTCTCCTTCTCTGGGCAGGGTTGTTCCCATTTGTTGGTCTGGTGTACCCAGGAAGGGAAATTAGGACATCTGGGCATCATCTCCAGCTCACGATGTGACCTCAGCCTTTCCTTGGCATCCATTCCACCTTCTTCTCTCTAGTCTCACTGCATGGATGTTGCAAGGCAGTAATATCTGTCTACCCCAACACATGCTAGGCAGGAACAGGGACAGAAAAGAATAGAACAGGAGCTGGAGAGAAGAGAAAGTCCTGGTCTCCTGTCTACTTGTGCACAGGGCAAAGCACTCTGAGGTGCCTTCCCCTGCCATAGCAGCAAAGACAGCATCCCACAGGAGCACAGGCACATGTAGGGCTGGTCCAGGGCTGGCAGTACAGTCCAGCAGTTGAGGAAAAGGGTGAGCTGTCCCCACGTTCACCCCACCCATCAGATCAGGGCATATGTGTAAGTCTGTGCTCTGTAAAACTGGAGACCCTTCCCCACTGGGCAGGTGCCAGGGGAATGGCAAAACATGGCCTTCCTCCCCACGGAGCTTAGGGAACTGTGATATAAAACAAAGGATTGGCAAAAAGTCCTCAACAGCTGCAGAGGTGCTACAAGGTACAGTTCCTGCTCTGCAGCTGCCTCATTCCCAGTCAAGAGGAAACATCCTCATCTGTGGGGACCCTTCGTATCACAAGGTTTATCATGGGACAGTGAGTACTAATGAAACCCAGGTTTGTTAGATGTAGACAGCTCTTTTGGGCCTGTTTTGTAAGTGGAAATGTTGATGTGTGTCTCTTGCAATGTGAAGAGATGTCTGAGTGCACAGAAAGGAGGGTTACGAACCTGCTTTGAATGCATTTATTATTCCCATTAATTACTATGCCTGCTAAAGAGGACCAGCTGTTCTAGGAGGCTGTGGTACCAATTTATCAGCAGAAGATTCCAACAGAAGTCATAGAGTTTTCCTCTGAACTTCTGAGGATGGAAGATGGAGGGTTTTTAATTAGAACTTGTTATTAATGGGAACGTAGCAAATTAAAAATAGTCTCCCTCCCCCCCTTCCTATTATATGAAGCTCTGATCTCAATTAGAAAGATCAGGGACTAACCATTGAATGGGAATTACTGAGATGAAAACTGATTGAAAGACAAAAAGCCAAAGACAGACACATCACAGGGAGAGAGAATGGAAATGGGGAGCAGCAGAACCAGGGAACAATGAGCAGAGGCTGATGGAGGCTGCTTGCAGCTGCCGGGTGTCAGAGGCACGGCCGAGAGCTGCTGGCTTTCTGCCTTCTCCTGGGGTGAGCACACCCTCCCAGGGCTGCTGCTAGCCAGGGCTCTTCCTTCTAGAGCCGTGGCAGCTCATCTCTGGTTGGGCTGGGGCTTGAGTCATGCTGCTGGACATCATTGGTACCCCAGTTTTGCAGACTCAGCAGAGCAGGACCACAGGATCTGTCCTATGTGGCATCTCTGTAGGAAGTGTAGGTCCCTGTTATGAGACTTGGGGCTATTGGGGGTGTTTCTAGTAGCTGCAGGCTCCTATCTGTTTGTCATTGGACCTGCAAAAGTTTCCCATCTCATCTCACCTCTTTTCTTTTCCTGTCTCATCCCACCACCACCATATAGCCCCAGCCCACATTTCTTCACCCCGCTCTCTACTATAAACAAAATTACATCTCACCCCTAGCTCTCTGGTCTTGTCCTACTGGTTCCCTCAATCCAGCAGTGTTGAGGATGCCCTGAAGCTGCTGAAGTCTCAGCAAAAAAGATGGTATTTTCCCTCAGGTTCCGCACCCTGGCAGCTGTAGCCCCACTGCCCAGGGATTGAGTGAAGGCTGCTCACAGGATCGGTCCCTGCCATCCCTGCTGGGCAAGAATATGAGATGAGGATTTGTACTCCATTTTGGCTTTGCCAATCTGAATCATGTGATGCTGGGGAACAGGAGATCAGGACCCAAATCTGGGGTGTTGCAAAGGGATGTTCGAGTCTGACCAAATTCACCTCCTGCATCCTATTGTTGGAAAAACTTGGTTAATGACTTCCTAATGAGAATCTCATCTGCTCATTTCTCTGGTCACCTGTGGGTCAGAACCTCTTTTTTCCTTCCAGCAAATAATCTATGCCATATTCTAGGGCAAACAGGGACCTTAGGCTGAAATTACAGCCTTGCTTACTAATTGCTGCATGTTCTCTCTCCGTAGGTATATCATTGCCAGCAATTAGCACAAAATCCTTTCCCACTCTTGTTAAGTTCCTGTGCTGCAGTTAAATACTCCCAGATCCCATTTAAATGATTTCAAATGCAATTCATTCTGGCTCGTTAAATAATTCCACAACAGTGTTTGTCGTCTTCTCTCTCTGTTTTCCAACAGACACTTTATCCCAGGAAGAATACAACGACTGAAGAACCAAGAAGGAGGGGGAAGGGGAAACAATATGAAAGCTGAGAAATTTGGGGTCCATAGTCTGTGCCTATATTTTCACTTCTTATTTTCACTTCTTTTTTTCCCTTCTTCTTAGTCTGAGACTTTCTGGTAGCCCATGGCATACTGCACCACATAACCAACCACTGAAAGCTGCCTTGTGCTTCCTGCTGCATTTTCCTGCTTCCAGGACTGTGTATGGCCAGGGATAAGGATCAGTGAGACAGCAAACAGCTGCTCAGGTTAACTGCCTTAAGGGCAACCTGCCTGTCCTACATGTGCTTCTCCCACTTCTCAGCCTTATCCCTGCTTCCCCCACCTTTTCCTATTTTCAATCCTGTCCTTCCTTTCCAGCCAATTTCTATCCCACATCCCCATCCTGCTGATCCATCTGTCATGATCACAGTCACAGAGCCCTGCTCTTTGACCAGGGCTGCCTACACCCCCAAACACAATCCTTGTGTTGTCCTTCCCACCGTGGCTGCATTACATCATCTTTAGGTTTCATCTCCTGTTGGCATTGCCAAGTCTCACTCATACACTGCACACTTCCCAATATTGGATATTTTCCTCAAAGCTCCAGTTCACGGAGACAAGTGATTCAGCAAGACTGTCAGCTTTTGTCTTATACTGAAAAAAAAAAAAAAA
>VYZS01054418.1:0-20522 GCA_013400695.1 Neodrepanis coruscans
CCGCCACAAAGCCACCGGCGACGGCGGGCACGGGCAGCCCCGGGAGCAGCCGCCGGCGGCCCCCGGCAGAGCCGGCAGCCAGCCCGTGCCGGCCGAGGGCGCCGACACCAAGACCTACCTGTGGGCCAGGTACCACGAGATGAAAAAGCTGGTCTACGGTAAGGGGGCTGCCACGTCCCGCCGGCACCGGCCTTTCCCCTTCTCTATTTTTTTCCGCTCTTTGCGGGTCGGTGCCTTTCCCCGCGCCGCAGGGCTGGGGCAGTGCCCGTGGCTGTGCCTTGTCCCCGGCCGGGCTCAGCCTCCATCGCCCGCCGCTCCCCGCGGTGGTTCCATTGAACTGGAATCTCTTGCTCTGCCTCTCGCCATCCCGGGCTTCCCTCTGTGCACATCCCCCGGCTGCTCGCAGCCTGTCGGGACGTGTGGGATTCTTCACAACTGGCCTCTTCAACGCGGGTGTTGCCGCAGAAAAGGGTCTAAATTTTGGGCTTGTTGCCTTTTTCTCCAGTTTGTTGGTTGGCATAAAGAATCGCGGTTGGACTGGGACAAACATGGATGGTCACTGAAGGGGTGAGGAGTCCAACTCGCCATTGGCACCAAAGTGAGCCCGGAGACCGATGCTGCAGCTCCTGGATGTCCCGGTCCTGAGCTCAGTTCGTGCTCCAGGCATGAAACACCTCTTACTCATAAGCGTCCGTGTGTTTCTCCTCCTCTAACCAAGAAATTAACTGGCTCTGTCGAGTACTTTTGAAGTCTTGCCAGCAAGGAAAAATCTCAGACCACTTGCCTAATCTGTCTGTGTAAAACAGGACTGTGGTCCTTCTGGCAGCAGCAGACCTCCGCTGTATTAGGGTCCCCTAAAAATAGTTTTCATGGCATGACGGCAGGGAACTTTTTCCTGTTGCTTTCGTGATTCTTGGAATGCAGAAGGTAAGCCCTGCAAGAGTTAGGAAGTGGGAGCTTGTGCCGGCTGTTCAGCAGCTTACAAAAGCTCTCCGTTAGCTTTTGTTTGTCTCAGGGCTTGGATAAGGGTTGGCAAAGTCTGTCACTCCTTTCTCCCCCACTTTCCAGTACACGGGATTTGACATAAAATCTCAAGTCCTTCATGACCCACAAATGGAAAGGAGAGTTGGTCACAGATCCATTGGTTGCTCAACCTTCTGCGTTCCAGCTTTTGCAGGATGAAAGCTCCTTCCCCTGTGCTTTAAGGGTACTCCAGGGAGCTGACAGGGCACTGCGGCTTTGTGAATGCCCTTCTCCAAGATCGAGTTGTGCTTTTAGCCCTGCTGCTTGAAAGAAATTCCAACTCAGTTTGGACCTTAATATCCTCAAAGGCCTTTATTTCTTTTCCATGATGGGATTGCAACCATAAATGCAGGTGTGTCAACGGGCTGGGTCACGGTCTGTCGGCAAAACGCTGGGTTTACTCTGTAACAGCCCCTCAAGTTTGTATCAATATTCTCTGTTGGGATGCAAGAGATACAGTTATTACTTGAGGTGGAGAACTCCTCAGGAGGAGGGAAGTAGCCCGAGAGTTACAAACCTTCACATACCATTAGACGTGTTGTGTAAAAAGGCCCTGATTTGTTTAAAGAAGAGCTCCCCAAGCCAAAATTTCGAGACTGGGTTGTTATTCAAATCTTGTCAGGAAGAGACAGAGTTGGTCCAGGTTGGCTTTAATTGATGCTCTGATGAGTGAACAGTTGTGCCACATGTGGCACCGGTCTGTTTGTTTGTGCTTCATTTCTACCTCTGATGTAAAAGTGAATGTCTGTGCTTCTCTTCTCAGGACTCACCAGCACTGAGTCTGGGATTCTCCTGTGGGGCCACCACTTCCTTTCTTCTCTAAAACTCCGGTTATTGCTCTTGTTTTGGAGAGAGGTGTCTGCCGGGAGAATTTATTATTTGTTGTCAAACCAGTCCTTGCTTAGGACAGGATTTATAGAGCCCTGCTGTGTTTTTGCACAGAGGGGATTCCAACGATAAATGCTGACGGAGTTGGACAGGGCAGGGTGTGCAGGAGGAGCTTCTGTGCGGTAAAGCCCAGCGGTGGTGCAGGTTTCGTGGCCAGAGCACAGGCACCAAAAGTTCTCAATTTTGTACAAACTTGTGTGTCCCCTGCCAGGCTTGAGGGGAGTGACAGAAATGGCAGCACAACATTGCTGCACAAAAGGTGCCTCTGAGGTAAAATCTCCCCTCAGCACTGACTCATGAGAAGCCTTCTCTCATCCTCCCTACCTTTTGCAACACTGACTCTGAACACTAAAATTTGTTATCTGTAAAAATTTGAAGCTTCCTTCCATTTAATGTGCTTTGTTTTGTTTTGTTTTTTTTTTCCCTCTGCTAAAAGTACAATCACATTCATTGAGGAGGTTGGTGTTGAGCAAGACTTGCTGTTTTCTGATCTGTCAAGTGTCAGGGAAGGCTGTTAAGCTCTTAAGTCTTGCACTCGAGGAAACATCCAATCCTCAAACTTAGCAGGGCTGCCAAGCCAGTGAGAATTTGGCTGTAAGCAACTGTGTTTGGTTTTTCCTACGTCCTCCAAATCTGTAAATATGGCTATAATAACTCAGCTTTCCTAAGAAACCTTTTTACTGTAACTGCAAACTTGTTGCCTCTGCATGATAAGCTTGAGCTTGGTCAAATGTGAGAACAGCCAGAACTGGAAGAGTGACCAGTTATGTTCACTTTCCAGTTCTGCTTTCTTTAATGTTACCATTTTTTCTTGTAAAAAAAATCCTATAGCATTTGTCTAGTATATTTTGAAAATGTAATTTTGGAATGAAACTATATTTTTAATAATGCTTTTGATTTGTGTAGATTTCGTTGGCAAGAAATCCCACAATATTCAGGCATTATGGCATAAATTCAAGACTATACTCCAAAGTAATTTTCAGCAGCCTTTTAACGTGCTTCCTCTTGTCATTCAAAGTTCTTTAAGTAATATTTTTCACTTCCTACCATTTTGGGAGAAGCATCTACTTCGGCTGGTTGGAGTGCTTTGCAGGAAATGGCACAAAACATTTGAAAAGGATAAAGAGGTACTTGGAACAGAGGAAAACTGGCAGTTTGTCTTTAGAAAGAAAGTCAGTGTGAGCAAGGGAAACTTTTTAATTCATGAAGAGTATGGAGCACAGTGGCCTCTGCTTTCAGTATCCTTCTTTTCCTTACTTGTTTTACAAAGAAATTAATGCAGATTTCTGCTCTGGACCTCTGGGAGCACAAAGGGTGTGAGAAACGGGTGTGAGTCTCTCTGTTTGTATGTTATTCTTCACTGACAGAAAAGGAGCATTTCCTGCAGGATGCTGTGGTACCCCGGGAGCTCAGAAAAGCAGGAGACTGGCTTGGCACCTCCTGACCAGAGAGTTTTTCACATCAGAAAGGACCATATGGTGTCTCTAGTCGTTAATTACCTGCTTTTGTTTCCACCCCTGCTCTCCTGTTTGGGATCCAGCGTCACTGCTTTCTAACAATGGGGGTTATTGCCTGGGAAGAGACACTTGTGCTCCCACGAAGATATTCCAATTGAAGCAGCTGTTTGGGTTCTCACAGTGGTCAAATGAAGGAGATGTATGTTGTGTGTTTACCTTGCACTTACACCCAGGTGTGAGATACGCACGAGATCCCACACGCTTTCTTGTGCTCTGCCTTTGTTCTGAGTTTCATCACTTCCCTTAAAACTGTCAGAGCTGCAAACCAGAGCAAATTGTGCAAGTGTGCAGATTCCCGGGGCTGTGACTATTGCAGGAGCTGCTTTTCCACCACTGTCCTCAGATGTGTGCATCACACTTCCTGGGAGAAGTGCTGAGTAGACAGTGACGAACTGTGATATTGTCTGCCTTTCCAGACCCAG
The DNA here is from genome assembly GCA_013400695.1 of Neodrepanis coruscans. Taxonomy (NCBI): domain Eukaryota; kingdom Metazoa; phylum Chordata; class Aves; order Passeriformes; family Philepittidae; genus Neodrepanis; species Neodrepanis coruscans. Next base: position 3,851 of record VYZS01054418.1, read on the forward strand.
ATGGAAAGAGTAGTTGGGAATATTAATCCTTTCTAACCGTTTGTTTTGATTTGTTTTTTTTTCTTTCTTATTTTTTTGTTTTTCTTTTCTTGCTGTAGTTTATCGTCTCCTTCCAGAAATCTGTTATGATGTTTTTAGCAGAGGAAAAGCAAAAGCTCTCTTGAAAAATGGCATCTTCACGAGCTTCTGGAGGGTGTCTGTTTTGATTTGACAATTGCCAGGAAATCTGGGACAAGGATCCCTGGCAGATTACGTGTGGAATGTCACAGAGCTGCAGCACCCCAGTGTGCAGCCCTGCGAGTCTGCAGGACCCGATTAAGCACTCGGGATTGGGGACCACCCAGGTGGTTATCTTTAAAAATAAAGGAACAACAACCAAACAAGTAAAACACCACAAAAAAGGCAACGTAAAGCAAACCCCAAAACAAACACACCATTAAACCAAACTTCTTGAAACTTGGCTCAGTAATCCTCAGGCACGTTTGGCTCTTGTGTGGAAACTGATTCTGCCTGTGCTCCCAGCTCCTCTCCCTGTGGTAGCTGGAACCTGCCTGGAGACTGGATGAGCTTAAAGAGGGGTTGGACACCTGCAGCTGTATTGAGGAGGATGCTGCAAGTGGACATTTACACTGAGCCAAATGTGCAGTGTGGATCCCTAGACTGACACTCAGAGCTTTCCTTCTTTCTGGGAGATCAGGGACTTTGAAATGACTGTACATCGAACATACAGGATGATGGTGTGGACAGAAGAGGCTGTGAGTTGGTTTGGTGGCAGTGATCTGTAGCAGGAAACATCGCAAGGAGATGTGTGGTGCACCAAGAAGTGTGTGCAGGGAACGGCTGTGTGTGAGGCAATGGGGTAAAGCATTTTAGCTCATGTGCATCCTTTTCCAGCCCTTATGAGGTGAGGGAGAACATGCTGGACAAAATATATGAATGGGGTGAAATGAGCAGGGCAAGAGGCTGTCAGAGCACAGCAGAGAGGCTCTATGTGTTTGAGTCTGGCAGGGAGGAGTGTTACCTCATCCAGTGGGTCCAAATGTCCTTTATAAATCATTCTGTGGCACAGTTACTTCTGATCACAGGTAGGACTCTCTCGCTGAAAACCACACTCCCCTCTCCTTGTTACAAAATCCCACTTTTCCCGTAGCTTCTCCTGATGATGTTTTTGCAAAAGTTGTGGCTGGTGTGTGTGATTGAATCCAGAAGGTTCTTATGTCTTCTGTGAAAGAAGAGGTGGGGTTCAGGCCACAGTATTTTGTGCTGCTCTCAGATGATCAAAGGGTGTTGTCCTGAATCTGGGAGCAGAAGGGGAATGTTGGAAGAGCCTGACCTGTGTGTAGGGATGCTTAGCAGCAAGTGGGTGCATTTGTCATAAAAAGTGCTTTAATAGAAGAGGGAAGCCCTGCAGATTTGCCCTGGGATGTGAATTAGGGTTGTGTCATCATTTTAGTTGTGAGGAAGAAAAATAACACCCTGCAAACTCCGGTGTATGCTTGGAAGAAGGTCTTCCCACAAGTTTTCTGGAGGTGAAGACAGGAAGTAGAGCTCTGTTTGTTTATGGTGCAAAGAGCATTTATGATGAAAGGATCATCTGAGTCCAATTTACATTTCCCATCTTTTAAAATCCCAGTGGAAAATACTCAGATTGTGTCCACTCTCTTCATCCTCTTCCAGGAACTTTGCCACCATCAGAGCCACTCAAAGGGAGCTTTTGTTCCCGATGTGTAGCCAGTAAGTCAGCCCTCCTGCCTTAATACACTGCTTTATTTTTCTAGTGATTCCTCTACAGTTGATCTAGTGAATTGCATTTAAAGGCCAAATGAAAGTGAGTTAGGACAGAGGGATGGCTCTGTTTTGTAACATACCCATTCGTTTCCTCCTGCAAAATAAATATTATCGTATATTTGAATCCTGTTTCTTTGGTTACCTCTCTGAATTAGTGCTCACAAATGTGCTTTGGATTTTACCTAAAATTCCTTATAATTCCAGACAAAGACTTCATTGAGAATAGCTAGTATCTTTTTCTAATAATGTATTTTTTGTCCTACATTCAGGTGAAACTTGGTTTTATAGCAAGGAAACACTAAAGAACCAGCACAGGCATTCTTGCTAAAAGTTAAGGCTAAAAAGGAAAAAAAAATCCTACCCACTGAAGTTGTTTAGGATCTGGAAAATGTCTGCACTTTTCCTATCATTCAATGAGAAAATTATCTGCCTTTGAGGAGGGAGGAAATGTCTCCTCTGTCTCCCAGTGTGGTTGTGACCAGAGGGAACTATTTTTATTGCTCTCTCTCATCTTGCCATGGACAGTTCTTGTGGAGTGGGAAGTTTGGGGAGGGTCTGTTCCTGCCTCTCCCATTGCAGTGGAGCTAAAGCTCTCCCTGGAGTAGCTCTGGAAAGGAATACACTGGCAGTTGAGCTGCTTGGTCACTTAACCCCATTTTCCCAGTGATCTGTGGAGCAAAGTGCTTTTCCCAGGCATCTTGAACAGTAACCCTGTTTTAACAAACCACACTCGAGGACTGAGCTGCTTTTTACAGCTCTTTATCAGAGGAAAGCAGATAACTTTGTTGCTATCAGCCTTGTGTGCTTCAAGAGCGTAGCTTAGTGTGGGCTTGGTTGTTTTTTTTACATGTTGGTTTTTGTACAAAACTTTCTTTATCCTGTTAATTAATAAAAAAATTTAGAAAGTCCTAATGCAACTTTCAGAATTTCTCTGTGAAGTCTGTCTGCTTCTTTGAGAAACAAAAAATGCCAAAAGAAAAACCTGAAAATTTCTAATTTGAAGTAATCTGGATTTCCCAAAGAGGAGAGTTAGGCTGTTTGCCTGCTGGAGTTCTAAGTGAGGGCTGTTTTTGTGGTGATGTATCACAGCTACCTTGGGAGCTTGCTGAAACTGCAGCTGCTCTCAGCCAGAAATTTGACACTTAAAACCTCAGCTCTGCTTTGCTTCATAGGCCAGAGACCAGGGGACATTGTTTTGCAGCTTCCTGACACAAAAGGTCAATCTTACTGTGCAAGTGGATGAGAAGCATCATTGCCAGATGCAGCCAGAGGTTTCGCAGTGTTTTTTCACGGGCAGGTTGTTTGAGTTACCAGGAGCAGCCCCCTGCAGCGGCTCTGTGCTCCTGTGCTGCTGCTGTGTGCTGTTTCCAGCTGCTGTGGGGTCCGGGATGGAAAGTCTAAATTTCAGTGATCCTGCCAGTTTCTCTAACCTCTCCCCTTTCCCTTCTCTTAGATCTCCTTCCACCGGGAGTCTGCAACCTCCTCAACCCGGCCGCTATCTACGCTAACAATGAGATCAGCCTGGGAGATGTGGAGATTTATGGTTTTGACTACGATTACACATTAGCACAGTATTCTAATTTGCTACACACCATGATTTTCAACACTGCCAGAGACATCCTAATAGAACAATTCAAGGTAATGAGGTGCTAAGAATTTCCACTCAGTTAAGTTTGCTGCTGTCTGTGCAAAGCCCCAGACATGTTTGTGCATGCATTGTGCACACGTGTCAATTACTTGTTTTATTGAGATAAATTTCACGTTTCACAATCTCTGACTGCAGAAAATTTTCTCTGTCCATGGAATTCATTTCCTTTGAGGCAATTTACTATACTGTACATTCCTGAGGTTTTATGAATGTGGAGTGGGAGCCTTAGACTAGAAAAGGTCTGGTCAGCTTTACTCAACTATGGAAATGATACCTACAGAACTGCTGGTTTGAGGTACACATGGTGGATAAACACGAGTTGTGGGCCAACACTGAAGCTGTACAGGACTTGACATGTGCAAGTCGACGTGGATGACACACTGTAGTCAGAACAAATGCCTCCTTTTTTTCTCATCACGTCTCTCTGCAATGCCAGTCTATGCCAAATAAATGCATTGAAAGTGTCCTCACTGCCTGAGTGAAGCTGATTTTTTCACTAGTATGGCCTGCATGAGAGAAATTAGTCTGGGGGATCCTGATCCTTTGTCTTTCTCCATTCATCCACTTTGTTGAAAGGGCAAAATGAAGCACACCTGTTCCTTGATCAGTGTATGCCTGGGGTGAGAACTGGGAGAACTAAGCCAGCTAAACAGGTGAAATGATTTTTGTTGAATATTCAGTGATTATGCCCTAAGGATGTCTCTGTTTGTCTTCCCAGTATCCAGAAGGGCTTGCAAAGTATGACTACATTCCAGGGTTTGCCATACGTGGGCTTCACTATGATGTACAAAAGGTAAGCTGTACAAAGTTCACTCTCCTGGGTTTTGTCTTCCATTGTTCTGTTTTTAGTGGAAATGCTTTCTGTCATTGCTTGTAATAACATCCATCACCAAATTACCAGTGAGTCTGTGTGGCTGTGCTTTTCACTGCATGGATTCTTCCCAAGGGAAAGATGTCTTTTGAGCTTGCCTGGCCTCTGGCAGAAAGAGACATTCTAGCAGAGACCTCTGGTAAACAGCCCTGCCAATTTAAAAGTCAGTTAATTCCACAGGCTAATTAATAGAAAACTGAGCTTGTTTGTGTGATCATTTCTTTCTTTCAGGAAATTTAAACAACAAAACCTAATCTTGCATGGACAAGTACTTGCCAGGAGCAGAGGCATAATATCTTACTCTAATGATAGATATGACTTGTCAGAAGAGTGCTTTAGGAAGCCTTCCCCACCCCCCACCCCGAATAATAGGGCTGCCTGGAATAAGATCCAAGCTACTTGAGATGCATGCTTCTTAGGGGCACGGGCAAGCAAAGTGCAGGCATTAGCTTTAACCCTTTTCAGGGCTTTCCCCTGAAAGCCTGATGCCCACTGGTGTCATCCTGGCTGCTGCAGCCAGGCACTCAGGGAGCACGGCAGCACGGCAGAGAAAGTTTGGTCTTTACCTCTGGCTTTACAAAGGAAGAAGTAGGTGTATGAGATACAGAAGGTCCTTTCTCTGTTTGAATCTCTGGCTGGTGTGTCAGAGAAACACGGGCGAGTGGCCTAGCAAAGCAAAGTGCCCCTTTGTGGGAGTAGAAAGTGAGAACTCTTCTCAGGATCAGAGTCTGGAAAACAAATGAAAATCCAGGTAGTGCCTGTGTAAGCACTTCAGCATATGAGCCTGCACTCCACGAGTTACTGGGAGGTCTGCCCATGACATAACAAGCTGCACAGATATGGCATCCTGATGAAAGAAGTTTGATGTTGTGTTCTTATTCAAGTTGCAGAGTGATGTGGGTTTAGTGTGAGGCTGCTTTCCATACCCAAGGACTTGTGTTACAGATTCAGAATGGTGGATGGAGGAGAAGGGATGAAGAGGGGTCTGATACCACAAATGCAAACAAAGCTCTAAAGTTACCAGCCTGGTGTGTTCCTGAACATCTTTGCTGCAGTGTCTGTCGAGAGAATTAGAGGGGAGAGCCCTTGTGTAAAGAAAATGACTGGGTGCATCTGTGCTCTAAACTAAAATTTGTCCACTTAATTGTGAGGAGAAATAGATCTCTTGTGCACACAAAGCTCTTTTGGAATGTGTGTGCTCCTGAAAGGAAGATAAGAAAGGTTGTCTTCAGTCACAGAAACATTGTTCTCCCTGTTTTTTAACTGCATTCATTTCCGCAAACTGGAGTGTAACAGACTTTGGCTCACAGAATGATGGTCTTTTGCCAGAGAGGCCAGTAAAAAGTCACAGTAGGAATAAGTGTGTGTAAAGAAGGAGGGTAAGTGCTGCCCAAAGTACAAAGATGTAGGATGTTCATATTGAATTTTATTGTCTAAATGTCATTTTTGTGGAACTTGAACTTTAATAAGGTTTTAGTGTAAATTGTAAGAGTAACCCAATTCTAACAGTAATTATCTATTCCTTTACCACAGAGTCTGCTCATGAAGATTGATGCTTTCCATTATGTCCAGCTGGGGACAGCATATAGGTCTGTCAGTTCTGATAAAAATTTTCTAAATGTCCATATAAGCAAAGGTGGATTGCTGTGTCTGGGTGTATGTTCATGGCATATGTTGGTTTGGGGTTTCTTCTCTGAGCAGAGCACGGTCTTGTCTGGTTTATCCCGTTTGTGCTTGCTTTAAATGCTTACCTGGCATTACTGAAGGGAGTTATTTTTTCTCAAGCATTTCAAGCCAAGTGTGGATGGGAAGATCTGGAGCTCTTTGTAATGGTTAATAACACATCTGGTCACGTACACGATGTGGTGTCTGAACTGCAGCTACAGCATGGCTGATTTAACACCTATGAACAAACAGTGCCAATAGGAAAGGCCTCCTCTGTATGTGGTTCACACATGGCCCTGTCTTCTCCAGGCAGGAGTGTATCCCAGCAGTGCTCTGGATACTTGGAGCATAGTCTGGATGTGCAAATTACATCTTAAAGGAATATAGACATGTCAATGTATCCAGACAATTATTGAATCTGGGCTTGTTTTAAGGCCTGGTTGTCCTGTTTTTCCTTCTCCTTTGTTGTTCTCCAAGGAGAGCTGGATGTGCTTTGGAATAAATAGACAAAACATTGCAGAGGAAACTTTTCTCCAGAGTTATGAGACTGGAAAAACACCTTGCCCCAAAGAGGAGAGGGGTTGGTGTGTAAAAAGTAATTTTTAGATGTCAGTAGCAAAACTCCTCTAAATCCTATGTTGTGTTTCCTGAGCATGGAAGCCAATGTGGGTTTTTTTGCTTGATCTCTGCCCTTTTGATGTTAAGCTTCAGTTACAGTAAACACTCTAAGAATATTAAGAAGGGAGTTTCATAATCAGAGAGAATTGGCTTCTTTGAGGACCAGCTTTGGGGCTGGGGAAAACTGGGGTTTTGTACTGCCCCATATTTTACTTCAGCCTCATGAAGAGATTTTTAGTGAAAACACATTTAAGCATTTTTTCTCCTTAGTGTACTTTTGTAACTATCCTTCTTGGAGTATCCTTTTCCTGAGCTGCCCTTTGCTTTTGAGCACAACTGAGGCACCATTTAACTTCTCAGGGGCTGTACCTTAAGTGAGTAGGAAAGGAAAAAGGGAAAGCTACTTGAGCAAACAGCTACTATAAATTGTGCAAGAGGCAGAACCTGCAGCAGTCAGACAACCTGGTGGCCATGAACCACACAGCTCAGCCATAACTCTGATTTTGGTGTTCTGGGTTAAAAACAGCCATCTCTGTTGAATGGTCTTAGTGAAGAACTTGCTTTTTCAGGGAAAACTGAGTAAGAAAAAAGCCCCTTTTTCTGAAAGCCCTTTTCCTACATGTTTTCATCTGAAGGGAAATACCTCATGGAAGCAACATCTCCAAACCTACAGTTACCTGGTGAAGCCAAAATTAGGTGGATTTGGTGGGGCAGCCCTGTCAGCAGATTGACAGCAGACAGAAGTCTGGCTGGATTCTCTGCTGGAATGTGGATTCGTTTAATTTGAAGGACCAAACAAGATATCTGAAGAATGTCTGGGGAAAGATTTTATGTGAATCTTAAGAGCTGTCAAGCTCTCTGGCTGTCTCTTTTGTGCAAGGGGAATTTGTGAGCTTTAGAAAAGAGCCCGTTTTTCCCATATTCTCTTTCTATGCAGTTTGTAGTGCTGAGCAGACAAGGCATTACTGACAAACTAATGTTTTGTGTCTAGAGGGCTCAAACCGGTGCCTGATGAAGAGGTAATCGAACTCTATGGCGGGACGCAGCACATCCCCCTGTACCAGATGAGTGACTTCTATGGCAAGGTATTGTAAGCCCTTGGCTGCTGCGATGGAGCAGCAGCTCTTTTACAGCTTGGAAAACAGAGTGAATTGTATGTACATGTAAATGACTGCAGCCTCCCTTGGAAAGGCTAGGTCCCTGGTGAGCTGCTGTGTGTGTTTTTGTTCTAGTGGGAATATGCCCCAGAGGTTATTTAGCAGTTTAGCATCTGAAAGACATCTGCAAAGCATTGCTAAACAGCAGGGCTATTGGCCTAGAGCTGAATGGCTCTGGAAACTGATAGGGAGAAGTTCCCTGCTTGTTCCTTGGCCAAATCTAGCTCCCAAGATACCAGGGCAGCCTGCGGTGCTGGTGTTTGGAGCAAGCAGAGTTGTGCAGGAGGGGTCTGTGTGTGTAGCAGCAGGGTGCTTGCAATGCCTTCCTCTATTTGGTTTTGGGTAAGGGTGTTTTCTTTCATGTAAGGGACCCCCCTCCACACCCTTTTAGACCTACTCAGGGGATATTATTAACTGGATTGGCATCCACGAGTGTTGTGTATAGTAAGGTACTGACCTTCTGTCTGTAGGAGATGTAGAAATCCTTTGGTTGCCTGAACTACAGGAAATTAGGAGAAATTTTTCTTCCTTGAGTGTCTGGTGTGGTGCAGTGGACAAGCGGGGCCATTCACATCCCTTTTCCTCAGAAGTGCTTTGTTTCTTTGCCCTTAAGGGAAGCTGGAAGGTAAAGGGCACACTTCCTCTGGACTCACCCCTGTGAGTCTGCTGAGTGAAGTCTCCAGCAAAGCCACTTCTTAACTTCTCTCTCTCTCGGGAGCAATTAAGATGAGCGGTTGCTTTCTGGCTAAGCATATACTCTGTTTATATCTCAGTGGTGTTTCCAGCTTTGAAGTAGAATGTTTCTGTTTAGAATTTGATATCTGTCTGTAAACTGCACTCGATTACCCTCCCCCTGTGCAACTCTCCTCACTCCTGACTTGATACGAAGCTTGATATGATTTCACCTTTCTTTTTAAATAATGATAAACATGAAATCTGCTTTGAGTTGTGGCCTTCTGTAGGACCAGGTGCTCACACCAACGTGCCTTTCAGTGTTGCTTTGCACATATCAGGTGCCTTCTTCTTTCCTGTAGTTGATATTGAAAAAATGAGTATAACATTTGGCCACAGAAATAGGGATAGAAGCTTACTCTTTGTGAAGAGGTGAATCTCCCCTCCTAATAGTGTAATGAACTCCACGAACTAATCGGTGGATCCCAAAGAGAACAGAAGTATTTACAGCTAATGAGATTTGCATCCAGCAGTGTCTGCTCAACCTGTGCCAGTAGCACATTAGTGGGAAAGCCTCTGGTTAAGATGGCTGGTGGTGTTTCTGTAGCAGAGCATTGTCTGTTGGCACCTGTATTAGAGCACAGAGGGCAAGTGAGAAGCAGAGGGCACAGGGTTGAAATAAGTGTCTGGGACTGACTCCCTGCTTCCTCTACCTTCACCCCATGGTGCTAATGATGATTGGTTTGCTAAATGATTTATGGGAAGGAGAAGCCTTTCTCTTGTCAAGTGTTAGTGCTCCAGCTCGGTGTTTTAGTTGAAAAGGGAGGGCTGCTTGCTGAATGGCTGGGACTTTCCACACTAGTGTTTTTATTTTTGTTATCCTGTTAGTCTTCCAGATTGTACTGGGTGATATGAGTTTATTTGTTGTCTTTGCTGTTTTTTAAGTCTTTTTCGTTTAATGTGGCTCTTTCATTTTTTGCTTTCCAGGGTCCATCACTTAAGCAGTTTATGGACATTTTTTCTCTTCCTGAAATGACACTGCTCTCTTCAGTCATTGATTACTTCATAAATCATGGCATTGAGTTTGATCAGGTGCATCTCTACAAGGACATCTCTGTAAGTAAAATGTCAACTGCCCACACCTACCACACCAGAGCTGTGAGCTCTTCAGCTCATTAGCACTGAGCTCTGCAGCACCCAGACCCGAGGGGCTGGTAGTGAGGAGCCTGATAGGACAGTACTGTTGCCCCTTTAGATCAAAGCATTAACAGAGAATATTCGGAACTGTGTTTTCAGAACGTGTTTGGTTTCTGTCTGTACCGCAGAGTTGATGTTGCTGTACATTATCTCGTGCAGAAGTGCCTGGGCTGATTTGGTGGAAGGTCCTTCCAAGGGAAACAGGACACAAAACCTGTGTAAATGTTTTCTGGTTCTACAGACTTTTAAACTATGTTTTCCTCTTGGTGTATCTCATTTTTCAAAGAAGCTGGTCTGTTCATGTACAAAACACTTTACTTTGTGAAATAACTGTTCTTGCCTGCTCTGAGAATGCACCTCTTCCCTTTGCAGCTGCAGAGTAGTCTGATCCCTTGGGGGTGTTTTCCAGTGCAGACTGGAGTTTTCATGAGTCACTCACAAGGTGCTAAGTGGCACTTGAAAGGGCTGTGTGGGATTATCTGCATTGTTAGGGGAGACTGTCTGACTTCTTACTTAATGCTGTAGACACGATGTAAGTGCTTGAGATGTCTGCCAGCACAAGTCACCCAGAGCACCAAACATATCTTCCAAGCCTGATTGCATTTCTTTGTCCATGAAGAAGGGTTTTTGATTTGTACCTTAAGGGAATCTTAGGTTCATTCACTGTTTGCTCAGTCCTATGAGGGAAATATCTGTGCTGCTGCTTTTGTGATAAGGGTCCACCTGTCAGCTGTGCTGCAGCCAAGCACTGCAGCTTCTGTTCTGACCTTCTGTTGGTGTTTGATAGGAGTGTGCTGGCCCATTTCCCAGAAGACCCTGACATGGTTTTGGGGTGTTGTTTTTGCTCTTGGAGTGGGAGAAAATGGGAAGACGGGATACAATTGAATCCTGAGGCTTTTTATGAAGAGTATCTTCTGAACATTCTTTTGAGGTCAAAACATTCTCCTAATTGAAATCTGGAGAGCAGGGAGGTGGTTGCCTCAGCCTAATACATACTTGATATAGGGCAAATGGTGTGCTCAAGCCCTCAGACTTCTGAGTGCTGTTCCTGGCTCTGTCTTCACGTCCTTTGCTGAGGGATGTGGTCATCCCTGAGGAGTGACAGAGAGCAATGGCAGAACGTCTGTGCCTGTGCCTGAAATCTATACAGTAAAACAAGAGACTGTCCTGGGCTCTCACCAGAAGTGTTCTTGCTTTTTTTTTTTTTTTTTAAACATATCCCTCTGCAGTACCTGAGCAAAGGTGCAAAGAAATGGTTTGTGGACATGAGCTCAGAGCCCCCTCTGTGCCTGCACACAGGTGTCCCAGAGGACTCACATGGCCCCAGTACAGCACTGGCTCTCAATGGGTTAAGACGTGTCTAAACCTGACACCCTTCCTTAGCTCTTAGTGGTAATGCTGATGCAGGGCTGTGTGTTTGGGGCAGGTTAAGTGCTGCAGACACTGTGCTGAGTCAAAAGGGCAGACCCCGAGGTAATGATAAAGGCTGAAGCTGACACAAAATCCAGGTAGTCCCGACACACCAGTTTGGTCGCTTCATATTTGAGAGTGAAAACATACAGTTTACTGTGTTTCCCTATCAAGGAGTTCTTTTGAGCCCAGTTTGACACCTCCCAAGGCTACCAAGATTTTACCTGTAGAAACCTTACAGATCTTCCTTTTTTCGTCTTCTTTTGCTTTTTGAGAGGCAAGGGTTTAGGGAAAGAGCAGACTTGAACTTCCTCCTCTGCAAAGGTTGTTTTGACACAAATCCAAGGTGTTGCTTGCTTTTAGTGCCAGTGCTGCTGTAGAGAGAGTTGTTTTCTTGTTAGAGCTCTTGCTCTTTGATCCGATTCCACAATGGGCAATGAGATATTACCTCTGCCTTTTTACCATTCAAATCCACGTGGTGGAAAGAGACTCCTACAATTCCACTTTGAAGTGGTAATGCCTCCTCTTTCATCATCCTCATCTAAGTTGTAAACTCTAGTTCTCTCACAGCTTTTCAGGAATTGGTTTTTGGGGTCACGAGCAGGTTTCACCAGCACTGCCATGAGAACAAGTGACTGTGGTGCTGTGTGCAAGAGTCACTGTAGTGGTATCAGTGGTGAGTGTGGGACTCCAGTCTGGAAGGGCCACTCCCAAAGGGGTGCACGGAGTGTAACAGGGATTTGAGGGTCCTGGGGAAAAGCAGCATTTGTTTACCTCTATAAGTTGTCAGGGATGAAAACAGTACTGTTAAAACAAGTATTTGCATGTGCAAACACTGCAGACTATGCTGCTGCTCTGGAAATGGTTTTGTGTGTGTCTGGAGTATCTCGGATGGAGACTTGGGCAGAATCTCAGTTGAGTGTGTCCAAAAATGTGTCCCATCTCGGCTTCTGGCCTGGAAAACAGAGAATGTTTGGATGCCTTTGACAACATCTGTTTTTAACTTGCCTCTCTCCCAGCTGTGTTTTGTGCCACCCTCCTGGTGGAAGTTTCTGCTCTGCCTGTGCCCACTGGCCACCTAAGGCTGTGAGCTGTCTTCCTCCTTGGCTTGTGGGGAACACTTTGGAATCAAAAGTGCTCTCTCTGTTACTGTTCACCTTGGCCACACTCCTTTGAGTCACATTTGGCAGAGCTTCCACCAGTGTAGGGAGGAAGCAAAGCCAGCTTGTGTCTGGGCCAGTACAGTTTTGGGCCAGTGAATGGTTTTGGAGTTGCACAGTCTTTATTGCCTTGGTACCAGTGTGTTTACATGTGCTAGTTTCCAGGAGCAGAAAGGAACTTGTGCTTTTAAAGATACATTTTTAGGTTTTCCCCCTTGCATTTCATCAGCTGTGTTCTTTTCTTGGTGTGTTGATGAGCCTTGCTGGGCAAGCTCTGCTGCTTAGCATTGATGGAACTTTTGTTCATTCATCAAGGAGGAGATGTATCATTACTCTGTTGGGCCTCAGAGGTGACAGTATGTTTGCTTGCTTGGAAACAGGAATGCCATGTGTAAAACTGAAACTTTTTTCCCCTGCCCTTTCCTTTAGGATGCAATTAGAGATGTTCATGTGAAAGGAGTGATGTACAAATGGATTGAAAAAGATCTGGGTGAGTTAAATAGAGCTCTGGTGCCAAATCTTTTTTGATGTGTCCCATACTATGGGTGTTCTGGGTAAAATGGCTGTGTTGGCCCTACATAGTCACAGGAGCCAAGGGAACACAGACCTTACTGAAATACTCAGTTGTGCCATGCTTAGAGACAGCTGAGGGTAGAATGGCATTCAGAACCAAGTTGTATTTGGGGGCAGATGGAGGATCTATTTTATTGGAGGAAACAGCTACTTCATTGCTTGTTTGTTTTCCTTGTGAGTGAGGGATGATGGTCCTTTGCATGATATGAACATGCATGAGCACCATCTGGTCATTCAGGGGAGGGGAGGCTTCTGAGAGCAACGTACCCTGGAGTGGCTGTGCCTGAGCCCTGTGACAGTTGGGTATCAACCCTCTTTTTTTGCCAGGCTTTTCAGATCCTCAGTCCTTCTCTTTAGATGGGATTGATGGGGATGAGAAAAGCCATTTTGTTGCCATGGTGTTTCACTACCTGGCTGAGCAAGGTGGATCTAACTTGCCTCTCTAGTGGTGCATGGGCTGGGTTTGGTTTGGTTCTATAGAAATGTGATCATGACATGCCAAAATGTTTTGATTGATGCCGTTTCATTCCAAAACAGAACAGTATATTCTGCATGGGGATGAAATCTACGCTGTGCTAAACCGACTGGTGAACCACAAGAAGAAACTCTTCCTCATCACAAACAGTCCCTTTAGCTTTGTGTGAGTACTGTTATCACAGATTGATGGGTCACTGTGGCTCAGCAAGAACTGTGCAAGGGCAGTCCCTCCTCGAGGCTCCTGGAAGTTGTGTGGTGGAGGGTTTTGTGGCAATAGTCATGAGAGCTCTCTGGAAACTGATTGTGGTGGATGTCGCACCCCACAGTGCTCCCCACAGCATTGACTCTCACTTTTTGAAGACAATGCAAGGCTGTGGCTGACCGCAGTGTTTCAGAGCTGACACTTTTTATTACCTCTAGCAGTTCTTGCTGCATCACAGATTTCCCTAGACTTCCCATGGCGTGGGAGAAAGGGTGGGACAGCTTGAAACAAAGCACAACATCAATGCTCCATGCAATGAAACAGCCTTGAGGGGGTCACAAATCTCTGTGCTTTCTTCTCTCTTACAGAAATAAGAGTACATTTAGGGCAGACTGTTGTAAAGATGTGGTGTTGGGTGCAAAAGAGTACTGGATCTGTTAATTTTTCTGTTGCTTTGCCCTTAGGGACAAAGGAATGAAACACATGGTTGGCAAGAACTGGCGGGACTTATTCGACATGGTCATTGTTCAGGCTGACAAGCCCAACTTCTTCACGGATCGGCGGAAGTACGTGTCCGGGGAAAGCTGTGCTGCTGCATGGGGGGCCCCTTGCTGGAGCAGCTCCTTCTGCCTTCCAGAGGAGCAGTGGTTTGCTAAACATGATCTAGTAGGCACCCAGCCTTCCCCTGTCCTCTTGGATTCTTTCCGGGAAGATGAAAATTGGCTACTCAGGGAATAAGTAGATAGAATGTGTAGGGTCAAGCAGAAAATTTATTTCTAAAACTGGCTGTTTAATTCTCATGAGTTTTGTCATGGCCTGGGTTTAATTTAAATTTTTAGGCGTAATAATGTACTTAAATCTTTAGAAAGAGGAGTGGAATGAGAGCTGACCATTTCTTGGCTCTAGGTCTAGAGCGTGTGGCAAAATCTTTCCTTTTCCTGTTCCCCACAGCAAGTATCTGTGTGGTTTTGTTTTTTGAGGTTTTTGTGGGAGGGTTTGTTTAGTTACTGGATACATGCTGTTTGGTAATTGGCAGCTCTGGAAGCCTTTGTACGTGGCAGCTGGATTTTGTGGTCAGTTAGGAGCTGCCAAGGGACTAGCTGATAGCCAGGCAGCTGTCCTCACTTTGCTCTTTAGATTCTTTGCTTTGGGAACTTTTGTCTACTTTGTTGCTTCAACTTATGACTGACCAGAAATTCCTGCCCTTGAGGGACTGGACTGTTCTTTTTTTTGTTTTGTATTTTCCTCCTCTGTTTCCCAGGCCACTGTCATAAACAGGGGTAAACCTATGGAATAAGTTTTATCAGCTGTGCTGATCTGGTAAAGATTTTCTTTGGGAGCTGCAGGTGAAGTGTCTTACAAACACAACCTGGAGTGATGATGATCTGATCCCGTTAGGATATTCCATGGTCTCTGTTGGGCTGGGGCATAGCCAGGTTGGAAGAGGATACAAAGTTTCATGGCAAAGCCTTCTTGGACTTAGTGTTTTCCTCCCCTCTGTATGTGAAAAGCAAGAAGAGTTGTTAGTGATTTTGGCATGAAATGATTACAGTCAATGGAAGCATTTTGAAAAGATATTTCCCTTTCACGCTTCCTATTCCCCTGAGAAAATAGTTTAGAAGGCCCAGAAGGTCACTTAGAGCTCATGTAGAGCTTTTATTTCAAGTTGTTACAAAGGTAAACAAGTTTTCTGAATCAAATGTTCTGGTTGCTGGGTAACAATCACCAAAAATCAAAAGACATTGACATCTCCCCCCCTTTTTTCCCAGACCTTTTCGAAAACTGGATGATAAAGGCTCACTGCAGTGGGACAAAATAAACCAGCTGGAGAAGGGAAAGATCTACAAAGAGGTAAAGTGAATGGGTGCATAAGGAGTATGAACCAAGTCTGAAATGGTGGGGACTCAGCAGACACCTGCAGTTTTGGAAATCCCGGGAAAAACCTGGAAATCCCTGGAAAACAGGAAAATCTTCTTGGTCAGGGTGAGGGGGAAGGATGTTCTTCCATAGGGCACTTGTGCATGCTTGACATTTGAAAGTGAAAACCAGAAATCCTTGAAAAGAGCACGTATGTTAAAGGGTGTTTGTAAGAAGCCACACACTGGGCTGCACTGGCTGGGGGCAGTGGGAGATCCCCTCTGTCCCCATGAGCTGTCACCGGCCCAGGAGGACACTGTTCCCCAGAAAGCTTTCAGAATGGGCTTGGCATTAGGGATGGAGGGACCAGGGACAAGCGGGAAAAGCCAGAGCAGGGACCAGTAACTTAAGGTGTGGGGTGCTTTCCTTTCTGCCCAAGGGAACCTGTGCTGAGTTATCTCTGCCAGGCTGGGGTTTTTCTCTGCTGCTGCTCTGTTTGAATGCGAGGGGATGATAGAGGGACATCCACTGCATGTGTAGCAGGGGTTAGTGAATTCCCTGCCCCCGTGTACATGAAACCTTCACCCTGGGAGCTCAGGTCTGACACTGTCCAGCATGGCCAATAGTGCAGTTTTCCTGTGGCTCTTCTGATGTCCTGGTCCTGAAACTCTTGTCCTGGGAGGAGTTCCCAGGAGTGTGGTAGTTCAGACTAAGAAGGCAGAGCTCTCTGAAATATAGTGTGTGCAGATATCTTCCACACATCACTCCAAATAGTTCTCCATGAGGCTGGAAAAGGTGAACATTGAGAAGAGAATAGAGAAACGGGGGTAATCAAAAAGAGTACAAAGAGGCAAACAGGGTACAAAGCCTGGCTCCTGAACTCTCCCCTTCCTGAAGGACCAGCATGTTGGAGGATAAGCTGTTAATCTGGTGAACTTGCTGCCCTGGGTGTTGCCGTTGCAGCTGGTCTGTCCCCAGAGACAAGTTGCCTCTGGCTTTAGGACGGTTTGTTCCTGGTTGTGTGAGCTGTCCAATCCCACGGGAAGAAACTTGTTAGTGAGATCACAGTCAAGGAGCTGGGACCTGACCTGTGGTAAAAAAGTGGGTCATGTCCTTGAATAGGTTTGTTGGGAAGCCTCTGGCCTGTCCAGCGGGTCTGCCAAAGTGCTGAAATAGTGTCCCATCCTCTGCCAGGAGCTGGGAGCTGGGAACATTCAAGTAGGGCTCATTCCCAGTGGGTTAGCAGCTCCCTCAGGAGGAAAGGAGCCTTTTCTTTCTAGAGTGTATTGCTGAATTAAATCCTACTCTTGATGACCTATGCCTTGTGGCCACAGGTTGCTCACCAAAGTGAATGGTGCAGTCAGGAAGGGAAAAGAG
>VYZS01054431.1:0-25386 GCA_013400695.1 Neodrepanis coruscans
TTGTTTTCAACCCACAACACTGGCCAACACACAGCCTGAGCAAAGCTCTGACTTCCAGGCAGAGTAAGAACCATGCGGCAGCTTGCAATGAAGTGAGTCCTGCCTGAACTGATACAATCCGAGGTCAGACAGACTCCCTTCATGCACACACAGCCAAGATGGAAAAGCAGGAGACACATGACAGTGGTGAGATACAAGTCAAAATGTAAAACCAGATCTACCCTGGAGGTATGCAGATGGAGTGGAGGACAGGCACAGCTCACCATGTTCATTCCTTACTTATACATGAGAACCGAGTGCATTTTCATGACCCCTGGAGGAAAGGGATGGGGCAGCGCTTCACGGGCCAGCCTCTGAGCCCGTCAGAGAGCCTCCTGGCTTGAGGTGAGAAACTCTTCTGCTCTCTTGTGGGCCTCCAGGGCTTTTATAGTGTAGACGTCCTGTGGAAGCTCAGATTTCCGGCGCAGCAGAACTTTGTCCTTCTTAATGTCTTTCAGCATCTACAGGCAAACCAAAGGTGTCAGGGATCAGCAACAAACCCCTTCACCCCTTCAGCCTCTAACTCCAACTGCTCTAGGATATGCTGAGTGACACTGCAGCATGCTGAGAGCCAAACACAGACTAAAATGACAGAGAAAAGTCACACTCATACTTTCTTCAGAGTTGGAAGGGTAAATAAACTCTGCTCTTCAGACTACAGGCTGATCTCTTAATGATCAGGGACAAGAGTAACGGCATTTACCCTCAGAACACTTTGAAAGAGCCAGTTCCGGCTGCTGGACCCTGGACTAAGAGCAATTGTGGAAGGACTCTAGTCATCTACACACCTGCACAGCCTCCGTCTCCACTGTTTTCTTCAGTAGCTGTATATCCTCTGCAGTTGGGGTTTCTGTTTCCATACAGCACACAGAAGGCAAGGGTAGAGGTGCATAATACATGGGGTACTGTAGACAACACAGACAACTGGAGGGTCAACACTCTATCAACTCCAAGCCTTCTCCCCCATCCTAACACAGCACAGCACACTTCTTCCAGCAACCCTTCACCATCTTCTTTGCCCTCCTTTGGATGCTCTCCAATAGCTTAGCTTAGCTTTCTTATATTGTGGTGACTGAAACAGCCACAATATTCAAGGTGAGGCTGCCCCAAGGTGGAGCAGAGTGTGACAATCACCTCCCTCCACCAGCTGGCGATGCTTTGCCTGATGCCCCCCAGGACACCATTGGCCCTTCTGGCTGCCAGGGCACTGCTGACTCATATTCAACTTGCATAGGTCCTTTTCCTGGCACTGCTTTCCAGTATCTCATTCCCCAGACTGTATGTACATCCTGGGCTGCCCCATCCCAGTTGCAGAATCAAACAGTTTCCCTTGTTGAACTTCCTATGGTTGGTCACCAATTGTCACCCACCTGAGGGTTCAGCCGCGCCAGCTCCTCTATTTTCTGCCACATTTCTTCTCGTTCCTTCATCCTAAACCTTCCCCTGTAGAGAGAGAGAAAGCAGGTGTGAACTCCTCATGAAAGTGCAGCCTTCACTCATAGAATGACAAAGAAAGAGACAGCAGAAAAGTGCAGGCAGCAAGGTGAGGAGCTGTCTTATCCTTCAGAGATCCCTAATAATTCTACCTAATTCTGCAGGTGAGATAAGACAAGAGGGGACACACCACAACAATCAAAAGGTAGGCAAGCAGATTTCTTGCTCATCTCAGAGCACAGAGTGGCAACAGTGGGCTGCACAGGTACTTCTTTCCTGGCTTTGTGCTGCAGGAATGGACCAGAGTGTCTGGTTTCTGGGGAAAAGCCATGACACCAATCTGGATTTCAAAGACACATTTTCCTGTTGCCCCACAGATGCAAAGGGACAAAATGATATTTCCAATAGAGCTTTGGTTCCACTGCCCACTGCTCCCTCTCTCTCTAGCCATAACATACCTGGGAGCTGCCCAAACTCCTCAGGCACAGCTCTTGAACTTAGCACAAACTTTGGCACACACTTTAAGTGACTGTTCAGCAAGGCCACTTATAAATCCCAGGGCAATAAATGTTCCCAGCAAACAGGTGATCATCCACCCCACCTTATTCTGTTCTACATTTTAAACATTGCACTAAAATCTCAGCTTTATTTCTGATTTCAACTATCTGGTTTTCATCGCAGCTATTGGTTTCTCTAGAGTCCTATCTATTCATGCAAAAGAAGTTCTTATACTCTGTAATCACATCATACTCTTGAAATTCTTGTGGGCTAGAAGTGAGAATGAAGCTGACAAGGTTTCAAGCAGCAGATTACTCCACCAGAGAACATATGGTCAAAAAACCTCCTAAACCAAACCAACCCAAACCACTCCAAATGAATAACCCACTCAGGACAAGACACTATCTACTTGCCCCAGTGTCCCCACTAGAGGAAGATCCTTTAGGATTATGGTAATTCAAACAGCTTCATGATGTCTAGGAAGATTAGTAAGGTACAGTCAGTCCATCTGCACTGAACAGCAGAGAGGGAGCCTCCCACGTGTTCCCAGGATGCCTGTCCCTCTATGGCCAGCCCTGGCTGCAGCTGCACAGCCAGGAGTGAAGTGGCGTCAGACCTAAACTGGCATGTCACTTGTAAGCATGTTAACTAACTAAAAACAAGGCTAAGCCACAATCAAGCCTCTCAACATCTGGTTGCGTAAGAGTGAACCTACAAGCTTTCCCCTTTTCCCCATTTCCCATTTGCTGGGTTTGTTTACACATACAATACTTCCCACACGTGCTGTTTTCTAGTTCACAGCACAAGGTCTCTAACAGCTCACTGGGTAAACACTTTATAGCTCTCTCTTCCTTTTTTCTATTTGTGCTAAAGAAGCCTCACTATTTCAAACTTGTCAGACTCACTGCTCTAGTAAACCCAGGTTTCTAATCCAGCCATCCTCCCAAGTGCCTGCTCTTTTCCCTCACCATCGTTCTATGTCCAGTCCCAGGGCCTTGCCCAATAAACCCTGATGTCCTTACTTCTCTCCCTGTAATTTGTTCCCTTCACCTCACCCATTTCTACTATCCATTGACATTTACACTACCACTACTGCTTCCCAACCTGGCTCTTCCCTGTACCTCTGTCTAAAGAGGGAAGAGCCACCTTTCTACCTCCTTACCCAAATAAGCTGTTTTCCTCCCCAGCACGCTGTTCTACCTAATTCCCTCCTGGCACAGATTCCATTCTAGTTGTTTCCTAGCCCGTCCTTAAAAGGTTCTTTCCCAGCTCTAGCATCCCTTCAGGCTGGGACCTTTTCACAATTCTCAAGCTAATGCTGTGTCAGTGAAAGCAGAGTTGAGCTTTCTTGTTCTCACCCAGAAAGGCCTCACTAGCTATGTTCCTGAGGCAGGGAAATCTTAGCTGAGGAATTGTATCACACTCATCGTAGTAAAATCTCAGATTCTGATGCTGAAAGTCATTTTCCTATCCTGCACACCAAACTTTAAATTGACATTTTAGCAGATTTGGTTATCCAGGACAGCAAAAGGTATATCCTTGATAAAAACCCAACACAAGGTTTTCTGAAGCCTACTTCAGGCACAGAGGCACTAGACCAAAAAAAAAAAATCATCTTAACATGAGCAGAAAACAGTGCAGCTCTACCCCTCCATCTATTGCACAGCTCTGAGCTGCTTTGTTGAGCCTTTCCAGAACAATCCTTCATCAGCAATATACCAGTGCTGGGAACAGTCACTCTCAGCATGTCAACATGAGTAGAAGCTAAACAAGGAGAAAAAGCTTCTGATGGAAACACCAAGTAGATCTCATAGGAAATGTGCTGTCACAGACTAAAATCTATGTGCAGATATTTATGGGCTTCACAAACACCCTAAAATGGGAAAAAAGAAATCTTGCTTGCTCCAATTTTAGTTGTTAACAAAATTTTAATTTCTCCATAAGCAGGTCACCCATACAAAGCTCTGAATTCATGTATCAACTTTGTTATTTACTACTATTTCACAAAACAATGGAATGTACCCCAGAGCACCCTACTCCCAGCAAGGATTAGCCCTGCTCTCCCCACCAGCAGCTCTGGCTCATTCAGGAATGAGAAGCACTATTTTATGTCACTAAGTCAGCAGAAAAAGATCTTTGAGGAAAATAAACCAAGTAAGTTTCCTTCTACCTTACTGGACTGATTCAGCTCACCAAGGTAAGCCATACAAGCACCAAAACCAGCATAAGAAAGCAGAAAAAGTAGAGTTATTTCCTCTTTACAGCATCATGGCACAGGTACTTGCTGAGCTAAAATTTTATCCCCAACATTTGCTCTTTGAAATTGCACGAATTATTCCATCTTTATTTCTGGAAAATTGAAAGCATGCTGTGACATGAAAGATGTATTAAGCACACTGCAGCAAAACCATTTAGAAAAGTCTTTCTAAAGCAGCAGGATTTCACTGGCATCACTACAACATTTATGAACTGGTAAATATTTCCAAAGCAGAGCATAAGCATCTCTGCGAATCTAAGTATCCTCTACATTTTAATCTATTTCCTCATGACTGTGTCATTCTTTTCTAAGCTACCTGTTTCAGCAGGACTGAAAGAATTTTTATCAGGGCACACATTTCATCTCTTCTCATTCCTACTCATAAGTATTGCTGATGAATACGACTTTTTGACAAAATTACTTGTACCACCTTTCCATTTCCCCTCTGCCAACTGGCACCTATCATCTGTTACTGTATCCCAAGGACAAACTCAAGTAACTTGGCAAAAACCTCTTACTCACTTTTGCTTCTCTGCCTTGTACTGCTGCGTACAATCATCAAAAAGCTTTTGGTTCATCTCCATGAAGAGCTTCAGTGCATTGTAGATCAGCCCATGGATTGTCCTGCAAAGAAATGAGGAAAAGAGAACAAGTCATGGTGGGTAGGTTCCGAGCTTCGAGTTACCACCAGCAGCACAGACAAGAGGTAACAGCAGCAGCAACTCATTCTATAGCTGTGTGACAAAAGACTTTTACACAGCACCAGCTCTTACCATGGGAAAACCCCTTACACAAACACAGCAGAAACCATACCACAGGGAGAAAGAGATGGAGAAGAAAGAGAGGACCACTGGGACAGATCTGCTCTACTGTGGTCAGACTGATGACTGCAAAAATATGCATTCCTGTGTTCATTTCTTATAGTTACAAGTGGGAAAGGAAGGATGCTAAGGCTGTTCTCAAGGGGGCTTTAGTGACTCGCACAGTTCACCTCACATACACACAATGACTTTTTCAGGCTTCCCAGTATTTGGTCATGAGTTTTGTCACTGAGCTGCACAAAACACAGGCAGGCACAAGCCCTGCAGAGATATGAACTAGCATATGAAAGAGTACCATAGAAGTCAACTTTGTGCCAGCGATTTATGGATAGGTTACACTATGTGTGAGCTCCCTATAAGACAAAGACTCTCCTGGGGAATAAAAGCATGTGTTGAAGCTGTCTCTGAAATACTTGACACAGAGGCAAAAGATGAGACGCAGCAAATTGAGCTCTGTGCCTCCACCAGCTCTACTAATGGAATAAGGTAAAGACATACAGCCATGCTGGACTTAAGCAGGCTGTCTGACCAGGTAGATGAACACAGGAAGGAAGAGGAACGTCCAAGGTACTCAACCTGCTCTGAAGTGTGGCTAATGCTAAAACAAAGACAAGGAGAAATAAGATGAAGACACTTTAAGGACTTCTGCCATATCACTAGGAAAAGCAGACAAGAAGACAGAACAGCAGAATCATGAATCTCAGACTACTACAAGGACTGGTGAAGGGTTTCAGACAAGGACATAAAGTCCTTTTCTGAACTTTGATTAGGAAGGGGCAGTAACACTGAGTGAGAGCATGTCTGCGCACATCCATCAATACGCACATGTGTACATACATCACACATATGTATGCCTGTTGGAGTCTCTGGGGGTTTGTGTGTGTTTGTAGGCACATCTGTGCCTACTCCAGGCTTTAGAGCACCTTTGACTGGTGGCAGCAGTTCGTGCTTCCTGATAGAATGAAAAGCAGATCAATGGGGAGATCTCTGCGAACAAGCTTCATCTCACAACCTTGTCTTTGCTACCACAGTATACTACTAAGCTTTGGACTTGCCCAGCCTCCCTAAAATTAATTATTTTGCTTTTTTTTTCCAATCTCTAGAATAAAGGAAGATGGCTTTTTTGGGGAGGTCTTCTTGTGGTTTTTGCTGGAAGACTTTAGGATCTCAGCTGTGGGCCAAGTATTTTTAGGTAATTTATTAAAAGGAAGTGAGTTAAATTAAATTAGCTGAACTTGAATTAACCAGGTAGGGAATCAAACGAAGGAGAAGTCAGAAGAAAGGAAATTTATAAGAGAACCATGAAACAGAGTAGTATCTAGGAATCAGATAGAGAGGGCAATATTTGACATGGACATCTGCCAGTTAGTTCTGCTTTCTCTGTTCTTTCTGTACAAGGACTCAGGCACTGCATTAGCCAAGGTCTGTGATCACGAAGAATATATGGGTGGGACATTAGCTAAAAAGCAGCCAGAAGTCAGCTGGAAAACCTACAGCACACCTCTGAGAGACCAGCAACACTAGTGACAGGCAGGTGCGTAGATCAAACGCTGTGCAGATTCAATGACCCCCAAGGCTGGTAACTGCAGGTGCCTCAACCCTTGCAGAAGCAGGCCACTGTGGTCTGCTGTGGCACCTTTCCATGCCAATATTATTAACAACCCCCCTGGCTCAGCACCTGGTGCCACTGCAGCAGCATGCCCCAAGATTGCCAGTGGGTCAAGCAATCCAGCATGCACAGCAAGTGCCAGGGTTATGTGGGAAGACCTACTTGTTCCAGTGACTCTTGGAGTTCTTGTAGAGCGCTGGAAACATGATTGGGAGAATTTTGGCTGCATTATCGCTGATCAGGCTCATGATATATTCGTTGTTCCAATAGTACAGTGCTCGCTCTGCCACCTGCAAGCGGGAGAGAAAGCCATCCTTGGAGAGGCTCCTTCCAATAACACCTGTGGTGCACACAGAAGCCACCAACCACCCAGGTGAGGAGTCCACATGCTTCCCCAGAGCACAGGCAGTAGGGCTGACCTTCATAAACTTCTATAAGGCCATTCATCCCAGCTTCCCAGCCTTCTTCGCCTGTAGCCTCTGACAGACATTTCTCACTTTCCTGGGAAAAACCTCATGTTCTTGAGTAGACAAGCCTACTGTTGATACACTGATGACTCCAACACTCTTTACACAATACTTGAGGGCAGTAATGTCATATGCTCCAGGTCCCAGTTCAGACTAGCTCCAAGCCTCCTTCATTTCCTCAGACTGTCCTCTGTAAAGTTCCATTCTTCCCTGGCTTTCCCCACAAGAGTCTCTCAGCCACACAATTCAACCTCCTGATTTAGTAAGGGTGAAACTATGGAAAATCTTGGGGCAGCCATCCTTCTCTAACAAGACAAACAAGTCTAACAAGTTTCCACACAATGACAGACTCAGTGACAATTCTTTATATTCACCACAAATCTAGACAATGCAGGCTAATTTCTGCAATTAGTGCTAGTTTGAGAGTAGCTTAAAAACCTAGGAGAGTAATCCAGACTCAAGTTTTGTATTATTTCAGATGATGGAGAATTCACTATATCCCCTTAACACAGTGTTCCATGC
This sequence comes from Neodrepanis coruscans, assembly GCA_013400695.1. Classification (NCBI taxonomy): domain Eukaryota; kingdom Metazoa; phylum Chordata; class Aves; order Passeriformes; family Philepittidae; genus Neodrepanis; species Neodrepanis coruscans. Next base: position 7,648 of record VYZS01054431.1, read on the forward strand.
ATGTAAATGAAACTCACCTCGTGTTCATTCATATAGCTTTTGGTTTTCCAGATCTCATTAAGCTTTTGTCTGCTACATTAACAGACAATCTACTCAAAGAAAACTCACTCCCACCAAGGTGTTCAGACTTACTAAGAAGTCAACTCCTGAATTTGCTCTCAGGCAAGCTGCACAGAGACTGTTCAGCCTGACTTGTGTAGGACACGTTTGGGGTTAATTTTCTTATGCTGTAAAGTGTTTGCACCTTCTCCAGGTTTTTGTCTTCTTTTCCAGAGTTTGGCAGCAAATGAAGGTTGCTATCAAGTACAGGATGTCTCTCCTACAGACTTTACCCCACTTCATGCAAGTTTCTTAGTTCCCTCTGGAAGCTCCCTCCAAACCCAAAGGTCACATTAGTCCTTTGGTTCCCATCACCACACCAGTAATCTATGTCCAGCTGGTTTCCATCATGCTCCCCTACCCTAGACCTTCACAGAAAACTATCTTTTACATACACACATGACCTAGACTGACTTTATTTTTGGCTTGTAAACACATGGATTCATACCTCTCTGTACCAAAAGTCAAACTGAAGCCAGTCTGCCTCACTATGCAGTCACATTCACTTGGGGGATGGCTATGTCACTATTTCTTTAACACTCCACTTATACCTGGGTCAACCAAGTGTTTCACCAGGAAGCAATCTTCTTCCTGGGTACTCTTCATGGCAATCTAAAACAGTGAGCCAAAAGCACCTCCTAGGAACTACTAGCAGGTCCTACTACCCTCTACCTTTTAAACCTTGAGACTATTATCCACAGAGATTGTTTCAGCCAGATAGTACAGACAACGCCCCTTCAGTGAGAAGAAGGAAGAAGAAGACTCCAGCACTTTTTCAGTATATCTCACTTTTTACCACCTATGCCAGAATGAAACAAAGTACCTTCTGTGCACAGTCTTTTTGGTTGGCCTCCCTCAAATTCTGCAGACTGCTTGGTTTTTCTGCAACAGGGGCCACTGGATGGATCTCCTCTGTCTTTGCTAGCCAAAACAGGAGGTGGCAGAGCACCTGTGCTACAGCTCCAGCCTGCAATACACACTGCTGAATGGCACAGAACAGCAGGAGGGACTCCACTGACATGATTTCTTTTCTCTTTGGATGAGCTTGCTCTGTGGCTGTGAGGATTCTCCCTGCTTCCCACCACATCACCCCAATACTCACCCTGGTCACATCTCCATGAGCCACTGATCCACAAAGACAAGCCCAAAAGCTGTGGTGTCACCCTCACATGCCAAGTGGGTTACAAGTCAGTGCTTTATTCCCTCCCTGAGCTGCAACCCACCTGGAAGTGTGGGCTGGAGACACACTTGGCCAACTGCCTGAACAAGGGTTCCATAACTTTCACAAACTCAGATGGCTCAATCACATCCAGGATCTCCTCCAGTTCATTTAAAAACATCACCTCCTTGGGACTGTGAGTTTTTGGCCAGAACTTCAGCAAGCCCACAATCACCTGAATGGGGAGGGTACAGAAACGGTGTTAGAGGCTGAAAGTTAACACCAGCAGCAAAATAAATTTTTGAGAGTCTGATCACAACAGTAGAGGGGAAGAAGTAACAGAATAGACTATCTCAGAAAGACAGGGTAGGTTATTGGGGAAGAAAGAAGACAAAAGCCCACACTTGGGCAAGTTACACTCTTAACAGCAGCTCTGTGTAGGCTGCTACAATTCTGTACTATAAGCACAAAGCTTAGACGCGCTTTTTTCCCCAAGCACATCTTAACACAGAAGGCTGAAACTGGAGTGGGCAGCAGTTGGCGGACAGTGCAGAGTAACCATGAAAGATCAACTAACAAGAAGTGGAAATGCTATAGAGAAGGTCTCTGAAGAGTCATTATTCAAAACACCACAGAGCTTGAACACTGCAGAGCAACAAATAAATAATGCAATGGATGGGTTTGGACAAGGAAAGAAGTATTACTTCACACAAAAATAACCAGATTATGGAGCTCATTCTTGCAAAACTTTGTGGAGATTCAAAGTCCAAACAGACTCCAGAATGGAGAAGAAAAGTTTATGGGGTTTACTTATAATTAAATATGAAAATGCAACATGACAATACTTCTTGCTAAGTAAATTACTGTTTACAAGATATGAGAAGAATATACTAGATATGGGCTATATCTCACTAGATATTATTTATTTATTTATTTAAATATCTCTTCCTGTCCTACCTACCTGCTTCTAGACACTGTCAAAGGCAGGATACAAGATCCTGCAGACCTTCACTCTGTTGGAAGAAGAAATGCTAATTCTGTGGACTCTAGAATCACACACAGTTGGCAGCAGGATTGCTCTTTCAAACCTGTGTACTTCAGCTACCTGATACCAAAGACATCACTTAAGTTCACAGCAGTAAAGGGACAATAGTGGGCCATGCAAGATTAGAGAAGTCTGAGCATTATGTTTCTGCCAACTCAATGCTTGAGAAGCCAGCAGTTTGTTATCCTCAGTGTTTGCCATTATTCATGTCTGCCGTTCAGGCAAGAGTTAGCTTCAGGGACTCAGAAGTAATTTCTCCTACAGCTAAGGCAGCGTGAGGTGTGTTGAGTCTGTCTTTGCTATTACTGAGCACATCTGAGGCCTTGCTCACTTGTCAGTCTTTCAGACTGCTCTTAACACAAGAGCTACCATGTCAAGCCTTGCTGAACAAGCTTCTGGGAGGCCCACTTGAGGTGAGTGTGGACACAGTGAGTAATCCGGCCTCCTTCCAGCACTGTTGGTAATATCTCCTAGTGCATTCAGACCCTTGCTGATGCACATGCCCTGTAATTCTTCCAGGCTTCAATAACCCCAGTCCTCTCAGGGGTCTATTCAAAACCTTTGCAAACAGGATGCTTCAACAACCTGTGGCAACACAGCCTTGGTATGTCTGGTTGAGGCTCAACAGAACACCCACTGAAGGTAAATGGATCATCCCACTGCTTTCCACAAGCACCAAACCAGATCTGGGTCTGTAATCCAAGGGCCACTAGCTCATTACCCAGGAAGCAGTAAAGCTCCACAGCTCATCACTATCTGAATAAGTCACCAAATAAATCCTGGAAATATTGACAGATTTCTGTTTGTCTCTTCTCCCTCACCCTAAGAAATGAGTTGGCAGGAGGCTGTTGGCCTGGATGTTAGCCACAGAAAATACTTATCGTGATCAGGAAGTTACTTTACACAGTTGGTTTCAGAGCAGGTTTTTGAGAACACAGGAAATGGAGGACCCACATTTAAAGGAAAAGCTAGGAGGTTTGCTTCAGCACTGCTAGTTGCAGAGCTCTGAAGCCAGAAAGCTGACAATAGCTGACCAACTTCTACCAAGCACAGTCAGGCTCACCACGAACACACATTTAAGCCAGAGAACAGAACAACCTCAGCCAGCATTACTCATTAAAATGCTCACAATTTCTGGTGCTTCCTGCTACAGTGACACCAGTACATGTTCTTTGCCCATCTGCTGTTTTGAGTCTGTGAAGCTCAGCTCTGTAGAAGACATTTCCTGGCCTGCAGTGGGTGGAGAAACACTTGCATCCTTCTTGCACCCTCTGCCAAGCTGGCATATAGCTTGGTTAACGCTGCAGGTCTGTGCAGTCAGTAACTAGAATATGTGAGGTCTCCATCTTCACTGCTCAGGTATTTTAGAACATGCTGTTTCCCTGCACTACACTGCACAGAAGGCAGATGTGTCTACAATGTGATTTAACACTATGAAGATAGCAAACTGATGCTAAAGCTAGGAGGAGAACACTTTCATGAAGGAAAAATGGCTCACCTAAACAGATCTTTGTGTCCCAGGTTCCTAACCTCATCCCCACAGTTTTGCAGCCAACTCCAGCAGCCTGGAGGGGACTCTTACTATTTCAGGGCCCCCACAAGCTCACACTGGTTCCATCAGATGGTCATGTGTTTTGTCTCTGTAGCATCTGTCACTAGCCAAATTCTCTACCCTGAAAGAACAGCTTGGCATAGTGTTCCTTCTGCTACACCAAGATCTGATGCACTATAAGCACCAAAGACTACAGCCCATCTTCCTGAAGCTTTCAGGAGAGTATGCTAAAAGCTTGCTTACACATGAGCAAGTACATGTACAAGTACAGCCCCTTCTGCCCACAAACAACCAGGCCAACCCAGTAAACAATACCACTGACTCCCAGCCTCTTTTTTTAACCTCCCAGGGTTAAAAAAACCTCTACTCTAAGGAAGCTCTGAAGCTTTTTGAGGCTTGACTGTCACACAGAAGTTTAGCAAGGTTACTCACTGGCTCTGTCAAACTGCTGTCTTTCTCCAAGAACTGTACAACACAGTACGCCAACTGTAGGAAAAAAAATGGCAAGATTAGAGCTTCCTCAAGTGATCCGAGATTAAAGTGCTACCACCACCCCTAGGCTGGAAGTATCATCATGTCCATTACGTTCTAAACACCATGTCCATTATATTCTAAACATACCCACTTTTCTGACAGCAAGCAAAGGCTTTAAGATCAAGCAGGCAGGGCCTGAGCTCCAGACATTCATGCAACAAAAAGGATAAAATCTGAGTCACCTAGAGCAGTCCACAGCCACTACATTCAGATGCAAGCACAGCTGGACACATGGGGAGGAACAAACTTGACTGTCACAAATCCCTGCCCCATAAAAACAGGGCTGAGAGAACAGACATCAGTACTTAGTAGCCATACTTCTTGACTTCCCAGCCCAAGTTCTAATCTTCTCTATTCGTCTATTATGTGCTCAAAGTTGGAAGAATTTATTCACTATACCAGTCTAGCAGACCAGCAGCAGACCAATTTCTCCACATACCTCAGCAGTGACTAACAGCAGACTTATCACATGCTCAGCTGTGAATTTTACCTCTGGTTTCAGCAGGGCCCAAATATTTCACAAGCTTCCAGCACAGAAAGACAAAGCAGGCCACAGCATGAAGTCAACAGGAAATGTCAGTATATCCTCTTATCAGCCAATGACATAGACCCAGGCACCACAAGGTTGGGACAGCGACTGCAGTAAGGGACTACTGCAGAGCCCAGAGCATCTCTTAGGAAGAACTTTGCACAATGCAGTAATGTGGCCTTGGTGAATAGCTATAAACAATTATCTTATAAGCTAATATATCTCTATAGTTTATAACACCTATATGATTTTGCAATAATCCCAATCTGCCCTGGAAACTTGAAGCACTTCTCACCTGTGGATGGTAGACACTGAGAGACTTCACTTTGTGCAGTGGTAACAACACTCTGATGAGGAACATCTTGTGCTCTTCCTTCAGAGGCAAAGCAAACCCATTGATTATGCTGACAAGAAACAAAAGTCTTGTTAACAACTTTACCCAGAAGAAATACAGTATCTTGCACCTCAAAACACACAGAAGCTTGCCCTAGCTCTCATTAGTCCCTTGAGAAAATGACCAAAAAGTGTGGTCACTGTGGCCCAGGCTGCACACCATGCTTAGCAAGAACGTGTCCTTAACCGGCACCATACGGAAATGCCTTTGATGCGGCTTGGGCTCTGCTCTGTCCTGAACCAGGCTACGTCTATGTGAACTTAGGCAGAATCTCTGTGGAAAGCCAGCACAGAGGCAGCTCATTGCTTGAGCAGAACAGGAAAAGTGGCAGCACGAGACAGCTGCAAACAGAAACTGTGGCAAAGGCTGCCCACTGCTAAGGCTTCTCAGAGGAATTGTTCTCTTTTACTGCCTGCTAAGGCAAGATAGCAAATGTGACCAGACTCAAACTCAGAAGAACAGGAGAAAAGTCAGGGAGGAGAAGGCTACCACTGCATTTATCAGCAGGCTGGAGAGTACTTTCACTGTGTGCTCCATCAGAGTGAGATTCTCTGGAAGAGGAGCCTCCTGCAAGGTCTGCTGAAAGAAGGCACTGCCAGCTCACACAGCACACTGGGCTGTGCCTCACTGAGTCTCACTCACTGTGGGCCCTTTGGGGTTTCTAAAAGTGGCCTTACCTGCCCAGGATCTCCAGTAGCTCTGCAATCCCATTGTGATGTTCTGTTTCATAGATGAACCTAAGGAGAAGGATGAGAGGTAATTGTCAAATGCTGGATATAGTTTTATAAACAAAAGGAAAGAAAAATAGCTGGAGACAGGGAGTCTAAGTGGCACTAAAAAATACCTCACCTGTAAAATATATTATTGATCTGCCTCCTCACATATGCTCGCAGACCCAGGAACTTCCCGTAGATCCTGTGCAGAATAGTCTTTAGGAAGTCTCGTTCTCTGGGGTCTTCACTGTCAAAGAGATCCAGAAGCTGTGGGGAGAGAAATTCAGCCAGTGTCTGCATACTGCCTCTCTGGAAAAAGCTACCCCCAACACTGGGCACTGCTCATGCTCGGCAGAAGTGGCTCTTTAAGCTGGGTGATACTCTCAGCACCCTTAGCACAGTGGTCATTTCCCTGAGATGTGCAGCTTCTTAGTCACAAATTAGAACTATCATCACTTCTTTCCTCTTCAGGAACATAGTGATGGCCTGCACATTCTACAAAGCTGCATGTTGCCAGACTTCCCCTGCAAGGTCCCCGTGCCCCTCTCCACCTGTACAACAAGTTATGAGTTCCAGTGACTACAGATGACAGCCAGTCTTGCCCTGCACAGAAAATTCTGTCTGCTCACACAAGACAAAGGAATGAAGAGAAGTGACATCATCAAGCACCTGCTGACAAAGCTGGACTGTTTATGTAAAACCTTGACCAAAATCTGATGTATGGCCTCCATAAGACTGGTGCATAGTGACAGGGGCAACAATTACTTACAGACAGTACAAACTTCTGGTCAATGTATTTCTTGGCTATGTTTGGTTGAAAGTCAGGTGATTCCAGGAACCGGAGGAAGAACTCATACACCAGCTGTGGGGAGAGAAGGAGAGATCACTTAGAAATCCCTCTGTCTTCTCACTAGTGTTTACTTCAGATTTTAAATGTTTTCCTTCTCCTCAAGAATTCAGGGAAAGGCTGGGAAGCCTGAACAGGAACACAAAAACCAGTTTCCCCACTCAGTGGGATCAACTCAGCTGCCCCTGCTCTAATAGGCAGGGGTCTGGTGGCAAAGAACTGCCCAAGTCTTCATGAGATCTCATCGCCTCAAGTCCCCACAAAGAAAACATCCACCCACTCAGATGAAGTATTTAAGCCTGGGAAACTCTTCTCACATTTTAAGCACACATCTCTACAGAGAACAGAAACCTCCAGAGATGGCAAAGGCTCAGACTTCACCCTTGAGACATGCCAAGGAAGAAGAGAAAGGCAGAGAAATGAAACAGACCCCAGGAAAACATGCTGTATCCTCTGCCTCCTGCATCCCACTTGGACAACAAAAAGCAGCTTGCTTTAAAAAGGCTGTCAGTGCTGAAACAACAACTTCTGGTCCCGCTGTCCTCTTACAGGGATGAGTAAATTCCAGGGCTGACCCTGCATAGTGTTTCTGAAAGGCCACTAGGCCAAACAAGAGCAACGCATTCCAAAGATCTGACTATGGAGTTGAAGGAATTACAGGGCCATGCATCCACAGGTAGGGTCCAGCTGCCAAGGACAGCAGCATGGTAAAAACTAAGGTGATAACCAAAAAGCTCAGCACTCAGTTGCCACAAATCCATGCTGGCTGCTGATGGCTTAATTCTGAGAAAAAAATGCTTCCTAGTATCCATAGCACTCTGGTGATGAGGACATGCTATTTCTATCAATGCTCACATCCCTATGTCAACTGCAGCAGTGAGAAATGATTAATCCCTGATGCAGAACTGCACCTTATTTCTTCTCTATATTTTCTGCTTCATTCTGCAGTATCTGGCTCATTTTCTGCCTTTGTCTGCTTGACAACATGTGCCTCTGTGAGTCCCTGGGTTTACCTCCTGACCTCCACTGCTGAACTCTGCTAAGCCATGCTCACTGTAACTTCTATAACATTTTTCACCTAGTTTGTCTTAAAGTCAAGTTCTCTGGTTGTGTTCCCAGAGAACACAGCCTAATAAAAAAGTCCTTGGCTGTCTTCCCCTCTTCCTCACCCTCCCGTTCCTTCTCTTTTCTGTCAAACATTTGTCCACAGTTAATGCAACTGAATTACATTCAGACCATGGGAGGCACATTAGCAGGTACCAGGAGCAGCTCTCCTCTTCCATGTACCTCCCAGGAAGCTGGACAAGGAGAGGAGCACTAAAGCAGACGGGTGCTGTTTCCAACACTGCTGAAGCCCAGAGGATGAGGGCTTTCAAGCCTTAGTAAGGACATTAGCACTGCTGGGAACTGCTTCTTACATAGACAATACAGCACAATTCCCTCACTCCCAGTCTGCCTCAGGGCCACATAGGACTACAGCCATCTGCAGATGAAAGTTGCACACAGCCATTGGTTAGTTCCCAGGACACCCTTACTGCCTGTACTGCCTAAGAGCCCCTCTGACCCCTGGGTGGCAGGCCTGGTCCTTTCTCAGGAACCCTCGCAGGCTGGTGAAGCAGCCAGCAGCATAACCGGCAGGCTCCAGCTCTGCATGGACTCTCGACTTCCTGGAGATAAATTCACCAGATCTATATCTCCACCTCCTCCTCACCTGAAGGTGTGGCCAGGCAGCCTCTAATGTAGGTTCATCTTCCTCGGGGTCAAACTCTGCTCCTGTGGGATTGGATGATGGTGGGAGTGTCCGGAAGAGGTTCACTGAAAACTAAGGTGAGTGAAAAGGTGCATGAATGACATCCCCACACCTCATGATGGTCCTCCGCATAGCAAATCCTTCACTGCAGAGCAACATATTATGACTTGCCACAGCTGTGCCCACAAACCAATACCTTCCTGCAGGCTCTAGGGTGACAGTCTGCACAAGAACTACACAAACACTGTCTGTGCCTGAGATAACAGCCTCCACCTCTCCCTACAGTAGGCATTGTCACCACCACATCCCCTCCACCACCACTTTTGTTTTTGGAGGGATGGCTAGGACTGGGGTCATACTCCTCTCTGATAAATCCTTATCCCCTCCTCCTCCCCACATTTCTGAACAGTCCCTATTTCTTTCACGCACAAACACATACTGGCCCCATGACCTACCATGATAACAGCTTCAGGATAGATAGCCTCAGTGACAACATCTCGGTTGTGTGTGATGTATTCCACCATCTCGTTGAGACCTGCTCGCTTCACCTCTTTGAACTTCAGGTCACTGAGGGGGTCAGAGATGAAATCAAAAAGTACACAGCACTGCCGTAGCTTCTGGATGAAAAGCTCTTCTCGTTCATGTGGAGGAGCATCTGTCAGAGAAAGCAGGGACATATGTCCTTGGAGACAGGCAGAACATCCTCGTGGTTTACCCAGGTTTCACTGTGGTTTGCTCCCCACGATCTTCCCCTCCCCTGTCTCATCCCCTATGAACTGGTGGAAGAGTAAGACGCAGTGTCACTCCTGCTTTAGAAACGGGATAATGGAGGAAGAGGGATTGCAAGGCCTCTGAAGCAACTATCCCATGAGGGGATTTCAAACATGGCAGTGGTTTCTAATCTGGTAAGCACTGGTCTCTTCCCTGTAACAGGGTACACTGGAAAAGAAACTCAAGTAGCTCCCATCGCAGACCGTTGACACCCACTGCCTGTACTCTACAGACACAAAGAGAGCTGGGCAGCACACACTGTAGCCTAACCTTCCTCCCAGAGAGTAGTGCAGAAGAGAGGAACCAAGGTAGCAGGGACTCTATATTAACAGATTCTCTTTTTGATTTGATATGACTGGAAAATAGGTAGTGCCTTGGCCAATGATACAAACTTACCTGTTACTTGCAGAATGCTACTGAGCTGCAAGGCATCCACCTCTCCTCAAAGGGCTGCCTGCCTGTGTCCATGAGCAACATCAACAATGCATCTGGCTGAGTGACTGCTGAAAGCACTTTCTTCTTGTCTACATTTAAATCATGTTTAATTGAAACATTATGTAGACTAAATGTTAATACCAAGTAATTGCCCTAACATAGACAGGTTCAATAGCACTACTATAATTTGCAAAGGAAACACAACGAGGAGGAGGCCTAGTCCTTTCCCAGGGACTAGGTGGCTGTAGGAATCAAGAGCCGTCTGCACTAAGGTCTCTGCACTTCAACCCTTCCTGCACAACCTGCTGAAGAATCTGAGGCAATCCTCAGTACCTGCAATCACAAAAGTTTAAATAGTTCAAAGGGGAAGGTAAGTAGTGAAGTTTGCATGGAGAACCCTCTGATTTTTTTAGGCCATCCATCAATTCTCTACCTGCTGACAAGCCAAGCAATTTTCCCAGAACCATCTCCGATGCACTGCCCACATGACTAGCTGGACACTGTCAGGATTGCTTTGGGAAGAGTTCTTACACCACCAGGCACTCTACTTATCATGCTGGTGACTCCCACCCCACAGCTTCTTTACCTTTAAGGGCTGGGAGTTTTTGCAGTTCCCGGTTTTTGCTCAGATTGAAGCGAGAAGAGCTGTGCCGACGTTCCTTCTTCACGATCTGGGGTCCCCCTGAGTACTTAATTTTATTCAGCTGGGTTGGTGGGGGAGCGCTGTTACTGGGCCGCTTATTTGAAGTTGGCTGCTGCTGTGGCTGCTGTGGCTGCTGCTGAGCCTGATGAGGGAGAAGAGAGTAAAACAACTCAGAAGCTTTTACCTACAAACCTCAAAAGCAATCAGACACCACCAGCATCTTCTTAAACTGAAAAAACTCGGCAGGTTTTTCACTGTTGCACTTGCAATTGAGTGCATCTCACCCATTCCTGCCAGCTCTAGACCTGTTGGTTGCATCTGCAGCACACCTGCGAAGTAAACATCAGTATTACTCATATCTCTGAGGTACCACAAATACACCAGAACCTCTTGGCATAGCAAGTGCTACAGATATGGAAAGCAAAGTTACATCTCACAACAAGTTACACAAGTTTGTTGACAGAAAAAAAAAAAGTAGAAATATGAACCTTCTGTGGTTCAAACAGAAATCTCTGTATGCTAGTGTCTCCAACTATATCACTCTCTACAACATAAAGCAAGCAAGTTAAGAAAACTACCAATTTGCTTCTTTGTCCTTCTTCAGGGAAAAAGCAAAAAAAAACTTGGGGAAAAGCAAAGCAGTGTATAGTACAGAGCAGACATAATGGCCCTGGAAAGGCAATAATGAAAACCACTAAAATCATTGCTGCATCCACAGACCAGGAGCACCTAGCCTACAGACCACATGGAATGTATATATGCAGCCTTAGGTCCCAGGCTGTGGGCTCTCCCAACCCATCCTGGCTGCTCCATCCTCTCAGGCTGTCTCCACCTCACCGCTGTCTGAACTTCTGTAGATGTGCTTTTCCAACATCACCCCTTTTAGCCACAGGTACTCTTTGCCTGCACTTTCCCATTTCATGCTTGTTAAACTGCACTCACAGAGGCACTTTCTCATTTTTAGGACGTAATCAGAAACTTGAGCCAGTGTTTTGTTCATCTCTCTGTTCTGACCCTGATGAAGCTCTGATGGTTCAAATTCCACTTGCACCATAATGACTCAATTACTGACCCTTTAATTTCACATTGACCCACCCTGTAGCAACATCCTTCTAGCAAGCCTACAGCAGAGGGTTCAGCTGGAAACAGCATCCAGCCTACTGCACTGCTGGGACATGACGCCAAGGATCTGCAGGAGGAATCTGTTTAGGATACAACAGCGACAGCACAATGGATGGGGAGCAAAGGTGGGTGAAATCCTTGGACATGACCTCCGTTCTTCTCCCATAAACTCCCAGCAGCCACATAAGAGCACAGTGGTACAAACACACACCTCCCCAGAACCGAATGAAAAACAGTGCTTTGAAGGAGTGCATCAGCAGTGCAGGAGCTCACCAGATGAGGTAAGGCCAGTCTCTTCCTGTGAGGAATAGCTGAGCTGCAGCTTACTCTGCACAGTCTTTTCCCTGAACTGGTTTCCAAAGAGGTGCAGCACAGTACTGCAGTGCAAGAGCAAGAGTTACTGCACATGGGAAGGGCAGAAAGGTAGGAAAAGGGAAAGTTGTCTACAAGGAGATGCTGCTCTACAGATTTGCATCTGTAGAGCAAGTGCAAAGATTCCCTATGGAAAACACAACTTCCTGCCCAACAAAAAAAACCCAATCGTTTTGCAAACCATTACTTTGAAGGACAAATCAGAAGTATTTTGGTTCTGGCCTGGCTCTGTTTAAAGGAAATCTTAAGTGGTTCTTTTTCAATATCGGCTCCAAGCCAAGGTGGGGAGATACAAGAAGATTTGAACACTCTTCCATTTACATTTGATCTGATTCCTTTCATGAAGCAGCAATGTCCCATGATGAGAGGAGGGAGCAAGATGAGCTTGTGATGAAAAGAGCAGTGTCTGCCAAACAAAGCGGGTTCAGACTACAAACTGGACGCAATTTATCCCAAACAGTGGTCTCTCCTCAGTTAAGTCAGGACGAATCCTTGCTGGCAACCTTCCAAGACTTAGAAGTTCCTTCCTCACCCCGAATATTTGGGTATCAGGGCAGCGTGAGCCACTCAGGTGTTGTCCTTTGAGAAGGCTAGACCTCTACTCTACATCACTCTTCTTCCACAGGGAAGAAGGGTAAAACCCAAATGCTAAGTCACCACAAAGAAATGGTGGTACAGAGAGAAACAGAAGATGTGTTGGTGGCCTCACAGGTAACACTGAAGGAAGCAGGACACATGGGCCCTCCTAGCTGATGAAATATGCCTGTTCATTCCTCACTCACACAGATGTGCCACAGGCAAATATTCTTAGCATGGAGTGTGTACTGCATGTGAACAGGCTGCATCAGGGGCTGAAAAAGTCCTTGCCACCAGTATTCAATAGTCTACAGCCTTCAACAGCTTGCATGAAGAGACACAGAGCACAGCTTCAGATTTAGCTGCTAGTTATTTAAGAAACAGCCATACACATGCAAAAGTCACATAACTAAGATTGTTAGAGAAAACCTGACTATGCTGCATTGCTCAGAGGGCTTAGGATGGATTGCTCCTACAGGGACTTTCTGGTATCAGGTTGAGTACCTGCTTTCAGAACGCGCTTTCTGCGGCAGGCCTGCTGTCCTGCTGCCTTCAACACCTCCTACCTTGGCCACATAAATCAGAAGGAGCTTATTTTAAGTCTCCTAACACTTTCTTCTGTGAAGTTTCCATCCCTGAGAACACAGCAGACAGCTGAACCTGAAAGCTTTTCTCTTCATGCACAGTATTGACTTTACAGACTTTCCCTGAAACCAGTATCAGCTGACCACTATATGGCTGCAGGCACACATCTACCTGCTCAAGCTCAGCCCCTCCTGACAAGCAGGGCTCACACCACCACAGCAAAGCCAACAGCATGGGAAACACTGTTTGGTAGCATCTGTTACGCTGCACATGCTGAAGTGACCAGAGAAGAGCACAAAGTTGTTCGCCCAAGTGCAGTGTGGCAGTCCTACCTTTCCCATTGTGGTAGAGAAGCTACTTGTGCCAAAAGGACAGGCCAGCCCCAACTCTCCCAAGCACAGCCTACTTGGCTCCATAGCACTTCCTCCACGTTGATTCCTACCACCTCTCCTCCTTGCTAGGAACTTGTCTGCACAAGTCAATAGCCCCAGGACCTGAGCCTGCTTTCCACTCCAGGCTCCCAGGGACAGAGACAACCTCTTCTCCCAGCCACCCTGAGCTGTACAGCTTCTCCTCTGCTCCCCAGCCCATGCATGACCTCACCTCTGCTGGCACTCCTACTGCAGCTGGGTGCATCACCACTCAGAGAGTCCTTCTGCCTCACTGGTCCCTTGAGCATCCTCTGCTCGCTAAGCTTCTCAGCCCAGATCTGCTCTCAGCTCCTCCTCCTCAGATGACTCTTCCCTTCCCATCCCTCAAGTCAGTACTTGCTCTCTTTGTCTGCTGTTACACAGCACCCCTATTAAAATCACGCTCTCTGCCTCAGAAGTAACATCAACACACTGTAATGCCTGTCTCTGAATAATGAACTCCAGATACTGCAGTAACAAACTCCATAGACATATTTGCAAAACATGAAAATACAGCAGCTCAGTGAAAAGGAGCACTCTCTCCCAGAGCTGCAAATCTCATCACCAAGGCCCTCAAGGCTGTAGAGCAACTCCTCTGTTCTCTTTACTGTTGCTGCTAATCCCTGCTCCCACTTCCAGGTGCTTAACTCTCTTCTCCACCCAGCTGCCTCTCCTAGTCTTTCTGGCCAGGAGAAGTAACTCTTTCTCATCCTCATTCAATGCTGCCTTAGTCTTTGACATCATTTCTTTTTTCTCCTTAAATTGCTATGCAGAAATTCTCTGCATTCATGTGTTCATATTGTTCCACAGGGAATTAACTAAACAAACTTTTCATTTCCCACTCCTTGCCCTCATGTTTTACTCCACTGCTCCTTGTCTCTCCCTAAGCAAACGGCCCCCACCAGAGCCAGGGGCTGGCCAAACTTTGCTGGCTCTTCACATCAGATAGTTTCACCCCAAGAGGAGCATCTAACCCTTTACTTAAGAGCAGACTCAAACACTTGCCTTCCCTTGCGAGGATGCATCTGCTTTTGAACATATCTTCCAGATCAGCTCCACTAAAAGTTCCTTCACTGCAGAGAACGAAGCACTGTGCTTAGGGATTTATGGATTGACTCCTACCCTCTTCGTCTCCCTCCACAGAGATCCCCATAGGAGCTGCTTGTCCAACTGCATTTGCTCAGATCTGTCAAAACAAAGCTACTCTTCAAAAAGATTTGCTCATTCCACCAGCCAGATAATTTGCCTGCAAAACAAGTCACAACTTTCTGGTACCAGGGTAAATTAACGCTGTGTCCTTCCCTGCTCCGTGGAGCATAAGGTGAGAAAGAAAAGCACATTCTGGAAGAGGGCTGCCCTGCTGCAGGGCTGCTCCCCTGCTGCAAACCCATTAAACATCTACTGAGACACAAAGAAGAAGGAAAAATCTCTTTGGTGCACACAATTTTCACCCTAGAAAAGGCAACCAATAAACCATAACTCCACAGAGGAATTCACAGGGCATGAAACTCTCCCAGTGTCAGCACAGGTATCCAGACTGGGCTCAGCCCACCAAACCCACTAGACAATACCACTCCCAGCCTTTCATAAATCAAACCATCTCTGGCTTCTGACACAAAAAAGGAGTCTTGCTCCCAGCACGTTACCTAATTCCTCGAAGTCCCCCAATGTGAAAGTCAAAATACCTTTCTGTGCTTCCTGAAGAGCAAGAAAATCGCATTCAAACTGGTATACATTTCTTCTTATCAAGCAAAGAGCTCTCCTCCATTCTGCAGCAGAGCAGTCCAAGACAGGAAAGCACTAAGAGAGAACAAACTTCACTGCAGACTCGACAGGAAAAGGGAGAAGAGACCTGTGGCCCTGCACACTGCTGAGGTGACTGCTTTCTGCCCTGCTCTCTGTTCCTATGATCAAAGCAGACCTAGCTTTCCATCCTAAAGTAGGACTGGATTTTGTCTGGAGTATGAGGAAGTGGCTGGGTATGTTTTGTGGGAGGGGAGCTTAGACGCATCGCTTCTAATTTTCTTCTGCACCCAGGCAGACATTCCATGCCATTTCAGGTCACAGAAGGAAGCTTGTAGTCTGGGACATTCCTCTCTTCCTGCCACACCACTCGTAACCAGGAGAGCAGTGCCACAGTCCACTGCTGATCTGAATGGACACATTAGAGTGCTCTGCTTTCATGCCTATCCATTACCCTTGCATTGCAAGACCCAGTCTGTCCTTCCTCTTTCCAAAGCTCTGAACACAGCAAAGATTGACAAATAAATAAAAGTTAAGTTTGGCCCCATGATGCAAACATAGGAGTTTCTCCCATTTCCTTGAAGTCTGCAGGCAGCTCTCCCAGCAAGCTGTTTTCAGCTGTATACACAAAATAAAATGGGTAGAGAAAAAGGCCAGGATGGAGGATCTATAAAACTGCTACCTGCTCAAAGGCAAAGTCAGGTTCTGATTTCTTGCGGGCTGCAAGGTCAGGTATGAGCTTAGACCCTGAAACTGTGTGGCTAATAGCAGGGATATTTTCTGAGGCTCTGAAACACAGATCTGCACTTTGAAAGAGACTCTAAAATTACATTATTTTGACTATGACCATGTCACTGAATCACACATTTCTTTCTAGTCCTCATTAACTTTACATGTCTCCTATGCCCAATCCTCCAAATTACCAGTGCAACGTGTTTCAGACAAGACTCAAGCACAGAGGCTTATACAGATACAGACGTGGCACAGCTTGTTTGCCAAATTGCAGTACTAAAAAAATAATATACCCATGCTTCCTTGGACATGCATACGATACTTTTCTGAGACAATTCTCAAGCTCCACAACTACACTGCCTGAGTGCTAGACAAACCCAAGACTACCAGAAAAGTTCCAGTGTATACATTTTTTTACTAATTCTAAGCACAGCTTATCATATTCTGCTGAAGCCATTCTAACACAACAAGCCTGTCAACTGAAAGACTCTGCACATCTAGGAATAGACTGTGCCTTCTTGTAAAGAATGCTGTATTCACCAACAAGGCTGAACCAAATGAGAATCATTTAATGCCTAGCAACTTATTCTTTCAAGTGTTCCTATCCATTACTTCCTAGTCTCACTCAGAAAATGCCTCAGAAGAACACATTCCTTTTCTACTGCTTCTCACTACTCTCCCCCTCTGACACAAAGTGACAACAGAGGTTATTGTGCTCTCTGACAAGAGAATGACAGCTGCTCCCATCTGTCAGGCTTCCTCCTCCTCTCTAACTGTGGCTTGTCCATTTCTGCAGCCAATTTTGCCATGCCCTGCCGACCTCTGTGAGGAGTGGTTGCCCTCAGCTTCATGACAAGTATCTTTTTCCAGGTCTGTAGGGTATGAGACTCATCCTATCTCTTCCATAGCCATTGTTCCCTTTGGGCCAACTTTCATGAGGAACTAACTACCACCTTGTTGGATTTCTTAAGATCTTGGTGACCTGCATTATCTGGAAGAACAGTTTGAAGTAGGTAGAATGAAAGATTTTATTCCTCCCCAAAGATGAGTCATACACACACACTGCTGTACCCAAGGTGAAAGCCTTACCTCTTCTGAATTCTCTGCCCCACCATCTTTCCCGCTACTGCTGCTGCCAGTCTTTGTGGTGCTTTTGGTAGACTTGGGAGACTCCTGAAAAGATGAGAAGACATTGACAGAAAATTTCACCTCGTTCAGAGTTTTAGCATCTCTCTGCAGGAGGTTAGGTGTGCACTGCCACAGACCACCCCACTTCCATCCCTGTAGTACGCCCCGCTTCGGGAATTCACTCCCAGCCCTTTCCCTCTGGGAAGGGCACCCTGAACGGCTCCCCTGGCAGCGGGCGCCCGAGGTGGAGGCCACAGACCCAAGCACAGGAGCGGTGCTGGCACATCCCGTTCCGGTCACCGCAGGCTGACCCTGGCTGGGCACCTGCGGGTGACAGGGCCCCGAGCGCACCCAGACCGGGCCAGTCCTTCACCGGGGCGCGGCCCCATCGGAGATGCCCGCAGGCCCGGGCGGAGGGAGAGGCAGATCCAGGCTCTCACTCCGCCGGCGGGCAGAGCAGCGGCACACGGGTGAAGCCGTACCTCCCCCGCCGGGAGCATCTCCGCGGTCGCCGGGCCGGGCCGGGCCGGGTTCGCGCGGTGGCACCACCGGCGGCCCCTCCCTCTTTCCCTCCCTCACTCCCCCGGCCTGGCGCGCGCC
>VYZS01054433.1:0-22378 GCA_013400695.1 Neodrepanis coruscans
CTCCCCGCCCCTCCGCCAATCAGCGACCGGGGGGCCTGGAGTGACGCGGGCGACAGCCAATGGAAAGGGCGGACTCACCGCCTCGCGCCGAACGGCTGGGGCGGGGTGGGGCCTTGCGGATCTTCCGGGGCGCGCGCGCTGCCTCGCCCCTCTCCGTCACGCGCGGTGGGCGGGGCGCGCGGGGGCCGCCATTTTGTTGCGTGAGGGGGCGCGAGGCTCGATCGGAATCGTCCTTTTGCGCGAGCTGGGACTGGAAAAGCTTGGAAATTTCACTCCTGTTAAGTGTTGGTTAACCCCGTTACCAAGAACACCCTGTGACACCCGCTAGCACTTCAGAAGCCTCCACGCAGAGGTGCCCACAGTGTGACCACACGCACTCACTGTAGCCGCTGTGGGCACCCTTGCTGCATAATAGTTTTATTGAATGAAATCTTGAGCTTCCATTAAGTGGGATAATGTTGCTAATCCACTGCTCGCGGATTTGGCCACCTGCTCGTGCAAGCTGTTAGCACAAGTGTCCCGTGTAGCAGGAGGCTATGGGATCCCTGCTTTATAGTGCTGGGATGGCTGGACTTCCACAGGGTTTTCTGTTGGTTTGTTGTTTCCCAGTTAAAATGGAAAATAAAGTAATCAGAATCACGTATTTATTGTACAGCCCCGAAGTAAGTGCTCAATTATGCACAGATGTCTGAACACCAGCTGCCATCCTGTTCGCCTGTTGCACACAGAATTACAGAATTACCAAGGTTGGAAAAGACCATAGAGATCATCGAGTCCAATCTATTACCTAACTTATCAACCTACCCAACAGCCCATCATCTAAACCATGTCACTGAGTGTGCCATCCAACCTTTCCTTAAACACATCCAGGGACGGTGACTGGATCCACCTCCCTGGGCAGCCCATTCCAATGGGAAATCACTCTCTCCGTGAAAAAGTTTTTCCTGTGGAAAAAAAGTTTTTCTCTGTGAAAAAGTGTTTGTGCACTCTCCAAAGGATAAAGATGCAGATTCTGAAATGCAAATTCAGTAGATGTTATATTGAAGGAAGCACTTAAAGTATTTACTAAAAAAGAGTCTGTAGAAGACATGTCTGGCTTGCTGCATGAGAACCCTGTGGGATCCTCCTCAGTTCAGTCTCTGTTGGCAGAGTGTGCCAAGGTTTCAGCACAGCCTTTACTGTTCAGGTTGGTTTGTCTGGGATGAGCTGTGTCACAGCCTCTGCAGAAAACAGGAGAAATGGCCTCACAGCATGAGAACTACTTGATCCCAAGGGGTCTTACTTTGCCAGTGGCTGTTCTGTGATGTGACACTGGTCTGGTCCTGTGACTTTGCCTGTACAGCAAAGAGAAAGGGTGTGTGCCATGTGCTGTCTGTACCTGGAGTGACTGTTGCTGTCAGTATCTGCCTTCCAGAGAGCAGATGAGCCACAAATTAAAGCTCCATCCTCAGAAATACTGAAAGTAGTTGAGGAAATCTATTAAGGTGCTGATAATGCTGAGAAAGAATCAGAGAGCACAAGGAGAAAACCAAGAAGAGCCATAAAGGACAATACCCACAGAAAGCCATGAAGGAATCAGACAGAGAAAGCAATTGGATCTCTACATCTGATGTTTGTAAAATGTTACCTGAAGGGTAACATTTGGCTCCATATTGGTTCATACAAACATATTGGTTCCATACAAAACCTGGACAATCAGTCTGACTGTCACATCTTAGTTGTCCATTGTTTTTCCCTGACACCCTTAACATGTGGCTTCCTGTTTCATCTTTTCTCCATTCCTTGCTACCCACCATCTTTGGATTTTATGCCTAATTATTGATTGATCATAAAATCACAGTTTTGGTAAGAAAAGGTTGAGGAGAGCCCATTGCCAGCACATCTCATGAATAACTGAGGGTATATATTGGACTTGATATGTCTGGAACAAGGTCCTTCTTGTATTAGAACCCATTTATTCCAAATGACAAACAAACTTCCAAGATACCCCGCAGTGAAAATGCATTTCGTTGTGATTTGTTCACATGGAACAACTCTCAGGAACAACCCTCAGCTGGCACAGATCCAGTGGGTCAAGACTAAACGACATGTGTAGCACAGAAGAGTGTGAAAGTTTATTGGAGCCTGTTTACGTTATGGCTGGTGTTGGCTCCAGGTTCTGTCCCACTGTAACAAAAAAAACCCACAAGACTTTTTCATGCCTAGTTCTGACTCAGACTGTTGCAGACTGTTGTGGTTTCATTGCAGTGCCACCTCGGGTGTTGGATGTTTTTAAAATGATCTCCCTGAGTGTTGAGCATCTGTTGCTGGACATGGGTGGCAGTCACAGGTGTCCAGGAGCAGCCAGTTTTGTTCTCCATCAGTCCTCTCTGTAGCAAGAGAGCTTTGGCTCTACACATAAATACCAGGATTGAATATGATTTGATGGTAAGTAGTGCTTCTCTTGAATTCTAAACCATCAACCAGCTGCTGCTTTTCAACTTGTGGTTAAAAGTGACTCCAACCTCTAATTTCTGTGGGCTGGTGATAGAATCTAGTCGTCTGGATATCATTCCCAGTTCCTCTAGATTAGCTTTGTGGTCTTGTGCAGTTACTTAACCTCATTTCCACATTTCTACAACTACAATTAAGGTCAGTAATCTTTCAGTACCTTACAAGGAAGTTGTTTAGTGAGCACAAGGGAATTTCTGTGATATTTTGAAAATGCAAAACATCAACTGCTTAAGTCTCTTTTTTATTATTAATATTACACTTGTAGTAAAGAGGCTTGCAATCCTTCAAGATGAAAAATGCCACAAATGTAAGATTTGTACATGAAAACTTAAATGAAAAACTAAGGCATTTCTGTTTCTCTAAAAAAATCCCAAACCTACTTCTGTCTCCCAATGCTAAGATGTAGTCTATTGATATTTAAGCAGCAAACAGAATTACATTACATTTGTGTTTCAAATATGAACTTTATTATTAATGCTTTGAGGGTAAAGGAAAAGTGTATCATCTTGTCTCTGATCAGACATGTTATATGTCATCCCAACCAGAACCAGATATTGAGCTGAGGTGGGAGCAAGTGTGGGGAGGGGAAAAAACCCACCAAAAATTCTCTCTGTAAATATTTTAGCAGTGACCTTTCAGGCCAGTTACCAGGAAATACCTAAATCAAATTTAAAAAATGTTAATTTGGCTGTGGCACGGTTAGTGATCTATATAACTTTGAAGACATTCTGTTTAGAAAAGGTCTCAGATCAGACCACATAGCAATTCCATAGGCCATTGTGGGAAGGTGTCTAGAGGAAAATTAAGGGACAGATCCTTTTGTATTAGGTAATAACAATTTTTCTCTTATAATGATTATGAGACTGAGCATCAGCTACATCCTGGGTCCATTTCAGACAGAGGACAATAAAGATTAAATCATTACTTAAATCCAGAAACTTTAATTCCTGAAATGCAGGTTGGAGTGTGTGTAGGGAGATAACCTTGTTTAATTAAAGTAGTACTCAAATGGTTAATCTGTACATCCAGAATTTATATTTCTTAATGCAAACATGTTAAGAAAACTCTCCCGAGAGTGAATGTGTAATACCTACTTTCTGCCGAGTTTCTCCTTAGGCTGAAAATATAAAACCATACATCTTGCTCTGATTATAAAGAGTATTTCTGAGTTCCCATAGCCTTCTGCTAACTAGTTTGAAAGGTACATTTTGTAACCATCTTGTTGCCTGGAGAGTGTTGTGCTGTGCTGGAAATCTAATAGCTATAGCCACAGGGCTCTGAAGAGAGCTAATTAGAGCAATTTAGAATAACAAAAGTTCTGTCCCTGGGAGAACACAGAAGAGATCCTTCCCCAAAGCAGCATGTGACAATTTCAGAGGCAATTTATTGTAATATTCCTGCATAAGTCATCTGGTATCCCAAGGATTTACAAATCTGGCTATCTGTTACAGTTTGTTCTCATAGCCCTCATGTTATCAGGGGCACTCGGGTATGCCTTGTAACATTCCTGCAGATAGGAAAATGGAAACTCTGTCAAGCATTGTCTGTCTTGATTCAGTCTAGTTACCAGTCGGAACCAAGCTATTCAAATGCACAGAAACAATCTGCTGTCATGCTGATGGGGCTTTCCATCTTGAGATAAATTTTCTGAGCATTGAGAGAAGAGTTGTCAAATCCATTGTGATTTTTTTAGTGTGGTGACATAGATTTTCATAATATTTTTCATAAAAATAAATTGTTGTCTTTTGACTTACCAGAAGACTTGCACAGAAGGGAAGGTCAGGCCTCTGATCACATTCAAATTTGCCAAGAAGGCAGCAGTTGTTGGTATCTGTTTCTGCACACAGGCCAACAATGGAAGTGCTGTTACTGGAAAGGTATTTTGACATTCAGATCTACATTTTTCCTCCTTAATTTTTCTGATTTGATGAATCAGTTGCTGTGTGCCTGTTTCTGCTGCCTTTGTGTTCAAGTGATTTTTGTCAGTGAAAGAAAACCTTGTTCAGTGAAGGACTGCCCGGCGGGTGCTGGCAAATAGGCTGCACGGTAAAACCCCGAGGTGGCCGTGTATTGCTCGGGTGTGGCTTGTGCAAATGTGTCTCCCTTGCTTGGGACATGTTTTTTGTGATGCCTGGCAGGATGTGGAATAGCAGGGTTGGTTGGGCCACTGCACAGAGCTCTGTTACAGGGTGGTATTTGAGGGCTCGGATTCCCAGTGCAGTCCCTTTGGAAGGCTGTTGTCTGTGCTCCCAGCTGGGTGACAAAGGGGGAATGCTCATTCTGCTGACGTTGTGCAATGCTTTTGAAAAGCTGTGAATGAAAGACACATAAAGGAAAACTTAAAAAAGTTATCTTCTGCTTTTATTCAACCCTAGAAAGCAGCAAGAACTTCTAATTGTGTTCCTGTGCATAATTAGTGAGTGGGTGAACACTCCTGTGGGACCACTGCTGTGCTCTATTTAATCCTCATCTGGCTAGTGGAGTCTGACCAGAATGGGGACAAAGAGTTCAGCTAAAAATAGCTGGAGTGGGAGGGAATAAAAAGTTTCCAAAATCTGATTGCCATATAAATAAAATCCACCTAACCAATTTTTGTTGCTTTGTGTGAAGGTCACAGTCTCTGAACCTGTATTTGAACCTGTCCCTAAAATGAGTGCTTCACACTTTGTTTGCTTTCCACAAACGTCTCTGAAGGCACAACTTCAGCCCTGTTCTAGGAGCTCATATCAATAAGCCAGACCAAGGAAATTTAAGGGAAGTGTGTGTTCATGTCAGATTTTCCTAAGGATCAGTTGAGTTCTGTTCCTATGGTGTATCTCTGGTTTTTGGATATGAGATTTGAATATAAAGCCTGTGCCAGGCAGGTATAGACAGAACTGAAGGAAAGCACTTGTTTTATGTCCACAGTGCTTGCACCTTGTTCAGAAGCCAAGAACATGTCTGCTCTAAGTTTTCTGATAGATACCACCCACAGTACTTTCACAGCCTCAGATTTATGAGTCACCTCGGGTTAATGTGTTATCAATCAATCAGAAACTGGTTAAAAATTATTGGTTCAGCACTGTGAATTCTCTTCTGCTAGATGATTGTAAAATAAAATGAAATATCAGGAAGGCAATCTGTACTTCCATGATAGTTGTTAAATAGGAATTCTGCTGCTGTAGCTGAAACCACATAGTCTTTCCCTCTGACTCCTGGTCAGAGCTCCTGGTCTCTGCACTGTTCTCCAGTTTTACCAGACAAGCTGTTTCTCTTCACTTTTTCAACCCATTTCCATGTCTGCTGTGTTTAGAGTGGGAGAGCCTCCACACACTGCTCCCATCTCTCCTTCCTCATTCCCGGGTTTTGCTGGAGTTATCCTTGTCTGGCATCTCGTTGTGACAGGAACACTTCACCTCTGGTGCTGAGCATTGTGTTCATTCCCTTCACCAGCACCGTGTTCACTTGTGGAGATGTGACTGCACCTCCTGCTCTGGTCCATGACAGTGGTGCTGGTTGATAATTGTGCCTGTGCTGTGGGAGAGCATTGAGGTGGAGAATCCTCACCCCACTGAGGCTTCTCTTTTACTTCATCCTTATTGCCAAACAAAGCAGACCTTCCATTTCAAAGAACTTAACAGCTTTTTTTATGACTAGTGCTGTCTGTACTTTATTAGACTACCTTTCCCTGCTTGCTTAATTTGAATTTTAACTCTGTTTTTAAAATGATATTTCTATCACGTCTTTTGAAATATGTTTATTACTTTTCTATGACTCCCCAAGTGCTGTGGCTGGCAAAGTCTTAATGAATAAAATTACTGTCATGGTATAGCTATAAAAATCCATTCCCTCCTTGGAATGGGACATGCAAGTTTGTAAAGTGGAAGGGAATAAGAGTCATAGAATTATAGAGTATAGATATTTTTAAGATATTTTAAGTAAAATAGGAATACATGAAAAAAATATTTGATATATTATTTTGCAATGTATGAACTGTTGAAGCACTGGCCTTCCTAATTTTGCATTATGCACATACACTGAATGGTGTGTGTCTGTGCCATAATTACAGTGTTGTTTGCTCTGTGGGACAGATCCACCCAGGTGCCTTTGCAGACATTGAAAGCTGACAGTGGTCAGGAAGTGCCAAAGAATTCTGTATGTGCTGGAAAACCTGCCTGAGTGTCCCATTACATTGTCATGCTAATTAACTCCGAGCTGGCTCCGAGTTGTGGTTTTGGAAAGCTAGGAGGATCTGAGGCAGCTTCTATCTCATGCAGCTCTATACTGCTCTGCAGATAAATTAGTGACTGTCCATACATTGATTTGACAGTTTTTCTGTTATCTGGAACAGGAGCTGTTTTGGACCACTAGTTGTTGTTTTTTAGTACCAATTTTTAATACCTTGGTACAAATCCAAGCGAATAAAAGATGTATAAACAAGAAGTGGAGGATTCAGAGATAACTCAGAGCCTAAGTAGATGCTGTACTTTTCTGCCAGAAGACAGCATGACAGGCACAGAGGATCTGTTCTCATGGTGCTTTGCATCACAAATAACTGTGTTTCAGAGCCAAGTTTTCTGTAAACTCCAGCTAAACTTTGTAGATCGTGTTAGCAGTTGGCCAGCACAGCTACGAGCAAGGTCAGGCAAGAGCAGGAAACATTTCTGCATTAATGACAATTGCCTTGTTACAGCTCATGGTTTGTAAGGAATAATTTCCCATTTGGGGACGATTCTGAGGCAGCGAGTAAATACACTCACTTTTTACTTTGCAGAAATTCCCTGCCTTTATAAGGGCTCTGCAGATCACTAAGGGCATGCAAAATGCTGATAAAGTCAGGTGATAACTTCAGGCAGTCTCAACTTCTCAGGCAGAGCCAGGGAATAGGAGAGACAGGATACATTTCTCTTCCTCTGGTGACACAATGTGATGAGTTGACCCCGCCCAGCAAGAAAGCACCCACCAGCCCCTCACTCAGTCCTCCTACAGCAGGAATGTGGGAGAGGACTGGAAGGGCAAAAGCAAGAAACATTCGTGGCTCAAGATAGAGACAGTTTAAGAGCTGAAGGAAGAAATGAAAAAGGGCAATGACTGCTGCTCCCCTACAAACTGACGCCCAGCCAGCATCTGAGCAGTGACTACCTTGGAAAGAGTTTCTCCCCAGTTTTATTGCTGAGCATGGCATATGGCATGGAATAATCTTTTGGACAGTTTGGGTCAGCTGTCCCAGCCATGTTCCCTCCCAGCCTCCTGTCTGTCTCCAGCCTATTTGGAAGGGGGGGCAGAGAGGGAGCCTTGGCACCCTGTAAGCACTGCTCAGCCTTAGCTAAAAATCAGTGTGTTACCAACACTGTTTTAATCATAAATCTGTCATAGCATCTTACAGATTGCTGTGAAGAAAATTAACTCCACCCCAACCAGAGCCAGTACATAAAATAATAGCTAGGCCTGACCCTACAATGAGATCAACTGCTAACTCTAAATATGACCTGACTGTATTTGTATTTTCTCTTATTTTTTTTTTAGTTCATGTTAATGACATGTATCCAGTTGATATAGAGAAATATCAGTATCTTAAACTGCTAACAGTTTTTATGAAAGCTATAAGTAAAATTTTCAAATGGAATGACTGAAATTGTGCACAGAATTATCTTGGTCTTCAGACACGTTCTTCGCTTGTAGTTCTATGACATTTATAATAGCCTTCATTTTGCAGGGGTTGTGTATTCATCAATTTTTGTTTGCTTTTCATTACATATTTTGATTGTATATTTAGATGAAATTCTAGTTGAAATAAATCTGTAACCTAGAATACTATAAACCTCTGGTTTAGAGAAACTTATTCCTATAGAATTGTCTCTGTTCTATTTTAGAAAAGCCTTTATGGAGATATTCTGTATTTTGACTCTTGCATTTTGGGCTTTGTCTTGTGAGCTGGCCAGAAATGTGAGGGTCACTGTAACCTGGATTTGAGTCATCTGAGTGCATCCCTGTGTCTCATGTTGAATTCCTACATATTTACCAGCAGGTTCTTGCTTTGAACCATAAGCCAACATCAAGGACACAGGTTTTTAAGCCAAATCATTGACCTAAGAAGTCTTGGATACTCCTTAAAAACTTCCTTGTGTAGCTTTGGATAACTAGTTCCTTCTAAGTGAATAGGAAGGGAGATCAAATGTTTGGTGCTGGGACCATATTGAAAATAAACCCCATTGCATTTCATGAGAAAAGCTGCCCCATGTGCCACAGAGAAGTAACAGCCAGCACACAACAGATCTTCTTGGAAAGATCTTCTATTATTTTTCTAAAGTTCTAAAGTGAAAAGAACATGCCTGTGAAAATATTTAAGTAATATATTCTTCTTATACTGTACTTTTTGTTCTGTAAATGCCCCTGAAAATCAATAGAAACAAATTGTACCTAATGTATTCTGTGTTTTGCAGGGAGAACAAGCCTTTCCTCCTGATTTATTAATGTTTGGAAAAAAGTCGTTGCACATAAAAATCCAATATTAAAAATAGTAATTCATGATGTTTTAGTATCTTTTTCCCATAGTTAAAAAAGAGGAGGAAGTATACGAGTGATTTTTTTTTTTTTACTTCTCTGAAAATATTTCTATTTTTTGACAGTAACCAGCATCAAGAACAACAACAAAAAATNGTCAATAGATGGGACAAAAATAAAATAGGCTGATAGGAGTTTTTCCAAAGCTTCTATTTTAATAAAATAGATGTGTCAGAAAGGAATGTAGAAATATGAAATTTAGACAGAAGTAGGACCAAACTGAGAATTTTACATCCAGTTTCTATTTTGAGATTATTCATTTTTAATCTATTAGACTGTACAGACACAAATTGAGCAAGTTCCCTGTAAACTGAAGATTCATAATTCACTCCCAACATTTCATGCCCCAGTCTCCCTTGTATTGATATAAAAATCTGGATTTTTAACAGTGCTGATTAATTTTTTTTTTCTCCTTCCATGGAAGTGTCATGTTTCCAGAAGCGTATATGGTTCATTTCTATGCCTGCTTATTTCTATTTATTTTTAATGGATTCTGTTACCGTCATCAGTAGCATATGTATGATACAGGTTGCCATGGTAAACATGAATTTTTTATTAACATTGTAAATATTAATTTAAAACATGAGTAGCTGGTAACTGAGATGTTAACACTGCATTGGAGATTTTCCAGCTCCTGACATTACAAAATTATATATGGAGTTGAAAATGTGAAAAGCAACATGTCTTGGGAAGGAGATCCTGGAGTGATAGTACAGCAGCCTAAGGGCACAGAATTGTAGAATGTTNAATATTTAAGTAATATATTCTTCTTATACTGTACTTTTTGTTCTGTAAATGCCCCTGAAAATCAATAGAAACAAATTGTACCTAATGTATTCTGTGTTTTGCAGGGAGAACAAGCCTTTCCTCCTGATTTATTAATGTTTGGAAAAAAGTCGTTGCACATAAAAATCCAATATTAAAAATAGTAATTCATGATGTTTTAGTATCTTTTTCCCATAGTTAAAAAAGAGGAGGAAGTATACGAGTGATTTTTTTTTTTTTACTTCTCTGAAAATATTTCTATTTTTTGACAGTAACCAGCATCAAGAACAACAACAAAAAATAATAAATCATGCTGAGTATTCATGCTCTGATGTTTTATGTCTACTCAGGAAAGACAGAGTGCAGACAATTGTTCAGCTGCAGTGAAGTTCTCATTTTTATTGTGCAGAGCTAAATTTATCCTTGGTGTAATTTTTCTGAAATCAGCAGAGTTATTTCTTCCAGGCATGAGAGTGACCTGCTCTGATTGTGTTGCTGTTCTGGGAGGGCTCCACTCTTCTCTTTAGTTGAATACACAAGTACAGGTAAATTGTGTTTACCTCTGCAACTGCTGCTGTGATTGTAGCCAGCACAGACAGGGGAGCCCAGGAACTGGAATCTGTGACTTTCAGGTGGATTAGATGAGCTCTTGTCTCAGGGGGAGGATGTTGTTCCTCACCACATACTTCACCTGAAATTCACAGACCTGATGGGCAGAAGCCTTCTTTAGAAACCAGTTGGGTTTAGTACCCTTGGGATGTCCAAGCTTGATATTTTCTACAGTTTCCAGAAATCAAGGNCCATGGAAGTGTCATGTTTCCAGAAGCGTATATGGTTCATTTCTATGCCTGCTTATTTTTATTTATTTTTAATGGATTCTGTTACCGTCATCAGTAGCATATGTATGATACAGGTTGCCATGGTAAACATGAATTTTTTATTAACATTGTAAATATTAATTTAAAACATGAGTAGCTGGTAACTGAGATGTTAACACTGCATTGGAGATTTTCCAGCTCCTGACATTACAAAATTATATATGGAGTTGAAAATGTGAAAAGCAACATGTCTTGGGAAGGAGATCCTGGAATGATAGTACAGCAGCCTAAGGGCACAGAATTGTAGAATGTTTGGACTGTGAAGCAAAGACAGCAGGAGGTCAGACAAGAGCTGCTGGAAGTTATTACTGGGCATCATGTGGAACCAAGGTTCAAACTTTAAACTCCTTTACATTTCTGGACCATTTGCAGTCAGTTCTTTGCACCAGAGTGTGACCAACTGGCTGAGTGGAATTCAATTTGAAAAAGAGAGTGTGAAGCAATGTGATCACTTCAAGGCAGAGAGTGGCACAGGACTGGCCTCCTGAAGCTTCATTTATAACTTTATGTGTGAGTTGCAGCACTACAGTAATTTTAGGCAGATTTTTGAACACTCCTAGTTACACAAATGTCACTGAGCATAATGGGAACCACCTGCTAGGATGTTCTTGAAAATTCACCTTTCCGTATCTCTTAAAAACTCATGTTCTTCAGTTATTGTGATGAGTCTGATGCCGCTTTCTTTCTTGGGAGAGAAGGAAACAGAAGTATTTTGGGATAGGAAGTAGTTTTGTATAATAGAAATTTCTTTTTTGGGGGGGAGGGATTGGCATAATCTGTGATTCCTGATGAATTTCTATTCACCCACTTAGTCCCTAGTGTTATGACAGAGTGTTATTTTTTCCTCTGTGGATTCACTTTTGGAGCAGAAAGGTATGAGGCTGTTGTTGTATTGCCCTGGGACTTTGACTTGTATTTGGTGCTGTCACTGAAGAATGATTTTAGAAGAAGCTACATGATGAGAGGTACTATCTTTCAGCTGGTATGTTAAATTGAGGTCGCTTCTGTCAATGGCCCTCTTAAAAATCACCTTTGTGTCTTGTCAGACATTCCATTTTCCAGTGAAATTAATTCTAAAAATCAAGGACTGTGTCTGAGATATTACAAAGCCCATAATATTGGCTCTGTTTGCCCCATCTTCATTGGCACTACTGGTATTTCACTTACTATTTTTGGCAGGACTTACATTATAAAACTCAATTTTATTCCGTTCTATATCACAGAGCAGCATATGTCACCCTAACTCCACTGAGCAGAGTAAGATTACTACATGAAATCTTATATCATCTTGTGATATATGTACACACAAGATTACTCAGAAAATAACTTGTCACCATTGTAGACACTTCATGGTTGCTGGAAAAAACACTCCATATTGAAGGTCATGTGTGTATATTCACTGCTTTAACAGCTCTATTCACCCTTGGCTAGAACAGTGCTGCAAGCAGAATGACAAGAGACAAGAAAGGCTTCGTATTTTCAAGGAAAACTTTCTGATCCCTTCTGTTGAAGGGACTGAAGTTCATCACATTAAAAGGAAACAGAACTTAGTCACTACATTCTTTCGTGAATATAGAAGTACTCTCAACTCCATTTCACCTTGGGGTCTATTATAAAGACTCCAAATGTGTCTCAAATGTTGCCACATAGCACACCTTTCAGATTTTTAATTAATTGGTTTGAATCATGTTGGGGATTTTTTTTTTTTTTAATACTGATAAACAGTTCAGATAGTTCAATGTCTCTTTCAGCTGAGATGTTAAAAAGCACATGGATTTTTTGTAGGCTGAAATCTGATAACCCATTCACAAGAACAGGACAGGAAATCTGTTTCTTGTGCATCTCTCTCCTCCATACTCTTCACTGTTCTGTTTCCTTCTCAACACATTTCAGTAGTGACTTCTGAGGCAAGGAAGCTTCCCCTCTGCTGGTCTTGTGAAAAGCCACTTAGATTTTGCCATATTATGATCTGTTGAAATGTAAACTTTATTAGTATCTTGCACTTTGAGGTGGCTCCCAAAAGTCCAGGTCTTTCTGTTGGGTCTCTGCATTCCCAATCACAACCGTCAGTTTTGCAGACTCACTTTTTATGTGTTCTGACTTACTGTGTGTCTGGAACTAAAGTTCATTTTGCCCGTGTGGTGCTGGTTCTCTCAAAACTGTTCACAAACCACTACGTTTCTTTTATTTCTGTGGAATATATTTGATAAGAAGCAACAATATTCCACATTCTTGTTTTTTGTCAGTACACAAGAATTATGTGTTGGGTGATTTGACTTCTAACAGACCCACAGTCAGTTTTTCACGAGGTTCTGCTCTAGATTTGTCTTAATTGATTTTGTTAATGGTTCCAGCAATACCTTAAAATGGAAGAATGTTATATCTGACCCAGTAGTGTTGTGTTCTTTGCAGTCCATGAAAGACACTTAAAAATCTAAATTTTAAAAACATTAATTATAGATACAGGTAAAGGTTGAGATCACTCTGTCAAATTCATCTCCCTGTCCTATTTCTAAATAAAAAAAAAAATTACAAAGCAGCATAAAATTTCTGAATTGTTCTAGTGACAATGCTTATTTTTATATATAAATTAGACAATATGAGTTCCATTTTGGAAATGGAATGGAAAAATTTCAGTGAGCAGGATTCCCTAGTTGCCTAATAAAAATTGAGGTCTCTCATAGCACATTATGTAACAACAACAAATCCTGAAACATCATTTTGCTCACTGTCAGTGTCTCTGTGTGGAATTACCTCTTGATTGCTAAATGGCATCAGAGTCTCTCAGCACTTCTCCATCAACCAAGCTGGGACCTAAATTGGTATTCTACCACTTTCATTTAAATTTTAGCAATTATATAAAATAAATAGAGAGACAACTTTTGATATTTTTTCAAGTCCTGAATGTTGAATTAAAATGCAGAACTTCCTAATTATGTTAAATGCTGTCATGAAGAGTTCACTTGAAAGCAATTCAGCCATTACAGAGAAGGGTATGGCTTAGTCAGCTTATTATTTCTTTCACTTACCTTGATTTCTAATGTGAAATTGCTTTCAAAGCTTTGTTGCCATATAAAATATTTTGCAGACTTTCATTCACAGAAACTTTAGTCTCCATATTTAATTTAGAAGTCTTTCCATAACAAAATTTGCATTTGTAAAAGTTGGCAGCCTTCAGGCAAAATGCTGTAATTGTTCTCAGATCAGATACAGCTTAAGACAAGAATGTAGTGCTGTGCTAGATGGGCTTGGTCACTTGGGTCAAGCTGCATCAATTCAAGCCACCCCCACAGCCCCTGGAAATGGCAGCACTGAGTCCAAAGCTCTGTTTTGTGCAGGTGCTCTCAAACCATCTCCTGGCAAAGTCGGTTGAGACATCCAGCTGTGCATTGAAGGAAAGGAAAACATTTGCCTGATCCTTCTACTACAAAGGTTTGGGGGCACCACCCTGTGGCAAGGGATAGGAACAAGCTGCTGTTAATTATTGATACCTGATACAGATTCTTCTTGCAACCGTGAATGTGAACCATTGCCTGAACTACCCTTTCACTTGTTCAGTGATACTTCAGACTTACTTTGAAATAGAAGAACAACTTCTAGCATTACAAATATGCTGATTTTTTTTCTGCAGCTTTGCAGTGTGGGTTGTGATGCACGTTGCCTGTACCAGCATAATGTGAATGCAAAACACTTTTATTGTGAGTTAATAACGCTGAACACTTCTGCCTCATTTTAAATTGCTGAAAATTATGCAGAGCTATGGGCTATGGGGCTTTAGGATCTGTCCACATTAGGAAAAGGGACTTATGCTATGTGATAACTGACATATAAAAATCCAAATGGTTATATGGTATGTACGCAGCCTGGTTTTCTACAGCAGGCATCATTTTGTTTGTTTTTAAGGCAGCATTTTACAAGTAGTTATCATTCTGCTTTTTGAAATATTAACTTCTGCACAAGAACTGCTCCACCTGCTTTGTCAGTTCTGGGTTGATTTAAAAGGGCACCATTGAACTCCTGTTTGAATCTGTGCTGGAGTCTGTGTGGATGCTGAGCAAGTGTGGGCAGACCTGCAGTCCGGGAGGTGGGTGATGGGACAGACACTCCCTTCAGCTGGAGCTTGGCAGGTCTCATGCAGAGAGATGAGATAGTGGTAAATGACAGAGTGATGCAAAATCAGCCACTGTAGCCCCAGCCAAGACTGACATGGTTTAAGCTAAGCTTGACCTTGTCCTAAAGAAATGAGGACGACTCACATAATTCTTTCTTCTTGGCTCTGGTGTGATGGGAGTAACTTCCAGCCAAGTGATGGCAACATGGAACTCTAGGGCAGTGACACTGCCTAAGGCAATGTTAGGGCAGTAACTGCTCCAGACAGCTGATGGAAAGTTTATATTTGTTAGTTTTGTACCATAAAAATATAAAGTCAAAGAAGCAGGTGTAAACTACACAGGTGTTAACCAGTTTAGATATACTGCAAGAATATAATAATTATTATATTCAAAATATAATTCATTAAGGCCATCCAAGTCACAGAGAGATTTGTGGGGAAGAAAGGGTACTACATAAAAAAATTACTAAGCTCCACTGTCTAAATCAAATTGGGCATTGGAAAGAATAAATGTCATGGAAAGTCAATAATACTTGGCTCCTGGGTAACCCATATTATTTTAAATGTCATGCTCTGGACTAAATCGTGACTCATTTTGTACATGTTACTGAATATTTTTGGGAAATGATCTAGATTAGATTGATGCCTGTGAAAAGACCAGTCACTCCCTAGCCATCCATTTCTGAGTTTTTGATTCTTTAAATATTGATACCCTTGTAAGGGGTCTAAGAGAAGACATGGCTCATAAACTCAAATGTCTAGTAAAGATCTATGGCAAAGAAATAAAATGTGTCAAATGCTGTATGAATTCTGAGATAGGAATGTTACATGGAGAGGCAGACACACTTGCAGCTCTTAAATGTAGTTTGGATCTGAAAGAGGGTTTCATATGTACTTCAAAATTTCCAGGAAATATTTCACTGAATTTGTGTTTATGCTAAAATAAACATCTTTAATCTATTGAGCTGAATACTATAGTGTTTTCCAGTTTCTCCTATCTCTAAACTGTGCTTAAGTGTCCTCAAAGTAATACAGATGGTTTTGATTTTCAAATAGTTGTTAACTTTGAATTCCAGGTTGTTCTCTAGAGCACAGGGGTTTTTTTTCTGGTTCTGTCAGAACAAACAACATCAGATTGAAATGTGCTGGTCTCAACTCTTCATATGAGTCTTGTGCTCAGTGCAACCAATGCCTCAGTCTAAAACACGCTGAAAGCAGTAGGAGGTATTCCACTGTTTAATAGGAGTTGCACTTCTCAAAGCAAAAAAAGCGTCCTTTGAGATAAGAATCTGGTATCCAGTTTCCTTTCCACAGTTTTATTTCCTGACATTTTTTATGAATATGAAAAAGATTTTAGAGAAGCATCTTTAAGTCTACAAGAGGAGTTGAAGAAGCAGAAATACTTTTTCTTGGTTCTGTTCTAACCAGATACATGCTTGATTACAGTGTTCCCTGTATGACACTGTGGAAAAGATCTGGCAGTTAATATCTGTTTCAGTAGTTGTGTACTTTGGCTTCAAATAGCATTCCATGTGGAAAATTGGCACAGCAGGTGTCAGCTCAGGATACTTAGAATTCTTCCTTCCTCTGCTGTCGAATTGGACACAGGAAATGTTGTAAAGATTTTGTAGTGTCATGTTCTACTGGGCTGTTTTTCATTCTTATTGCTCCTATTTTGCCTCTGTGGGGTGAAAGAATGTTCTTGTTTTAGAACATTTTTTCTCCCTTTCCCTTCTCCATGTGGGAAGGAGGAGAGGGTTGTTTCCAAAGGGTTTCTTGGGGAGGAGGGGGGAGGTAAGGGGTTGTTTTTCCAACCTTTTTTTGTTTTGTGTAAGAAAGCAAAGCGGATGAATCTTGGTGATTTGCAGCACGCCCATGGATCTGTCTGTTGGGCCTACATGTGCTTGCCCAGCTGGGGCTGCCAAGCAACGTGGCGGGCACGGCGCCTGATGGGGCGCACGGAGCGCACCATGGAGGCAGTGGCAGTGGCTGAGAGCACCCGAGTGGTCTGTCAGTCGATGCATTGTGGGCACCCACTGGCCCTCACCCATGGCCCATGGGCACAGCGGAGGGCGTGGGCCGGGCTGGTGCGGCGCAGTGGTGGGGAATGAGAGCTGAATAGCAGTGCCACCCATCCTCCCCGTGCTGCTTGAGCCACTGTAGCAGCTGCAACCAGTGCGCGGGGCAAGGCCAGTCCCCAGGCTGGTGCCAGTGAGCAGAGCGGGTCTGGGATGGCAGAGTGCGGTGCCACTGGTGACCCTGGGCCCTCAGGGTGCCCCACAGCACTGATAGGGTGGCGATGGTGGCTCCTTCTTCTGGCAGGCCACAGCCATGAGGCATTTTTGTGGGAACAACACCATGTTGCCTCATGGTGAAGTCTCAGGGAGGAGGCAGTACCCAGTGCCCTCATCCAATGAGGAGGCAGCCTGCCCCGGAAGGGTGCCCCGAGAAAATGCAAGGATGGGCACCCTATAAAAGCAGCAGGAACAGAAGTCCTCTCTCCTTTTGCATCTCGGCTTTTGTCCCAGCTCTATCTTGTCTCTCTTCCTTGGCCCCTCAGGCAGCAGTGCAGCTGGATCCACAGCAGAGACAGTGCAATGCTGAGAACCACGCAGCTCCCTAGCAGTGGTATCTCTTCCCCTTGCGCCCCTGGGGTTTCCTTTCACTTTTTATTTTCCAGGAGCTCTGGAATGGGACTAGCACCTTCCATGGGCCAGCCTCCCTTCCTTGCCTTGCTCCACCAGCCCAGCAGCCAGTCCGGAGGAGCATAGTTCATCCTTTCTTCGGGTTTATTGTTGGGTTTTATTGTTTGTTAAAATAAATCTTTTGGTTGTTACTCTATTTGATCTCTCGTCACTTGGTAGCGCCCCCTAGCGTCCAAACCAGGACAACCTCCCATCAATCCTTCCACAAGTTTATTAAATGAATGAGATTCTATGAAAATTCAAGGAGAACTATGTGAACTGCAGCCATGGTAGCATCATCTCAGTCCCTGAAAAGATTATGGAGCAAGTCACGTTGGAAGCTACTTCCCAGACATTTGAAGAGTGAGAAGATAATTGAGAACAGCAGTGATTTACTGGGACAAATGACCAATTAATTACCCTCCAGAACGAAATTAATTCTCTGTGGCTGAAGGATTAGCTGTGAATATTGTTTACCTTGGCAAAGCTTCTGACATGATCTCCAATACTATCTTTGTGGCTAAACTGGTGAGGCATTAATTGGGTAGTGGTTGAAAAATTGGACTGTTTTCTTAAAGAGACTCCTCTATGGTTTGGAGTAAACCTGATGGGTAACTACAAGTGACCTTCCTCAGTGGTCGGTGTTGGGCCTGATGCTGTTCAACACCTTCACAGAATCATAGAATTATAGAATTGTTTAGGTTGGAAAGGATCCGTAAAATCATGTCCCACAGTTATCTCAGCACTACCAAGTCCACCACTAAACCGTGTCCTTAAAGTGTCACTTCTACATGTGTTTTAAATACATCCAGGGATGGTGAGTTAACCACTTCCCTGGGCAGCCTGTTCCAATACTTCAGCATGAAGGGACAACACACACCCTCAGCAAGTTCATGAATAATGCTAACTTCTGTGAGTGGGAGGAGAGCAGTTGATAATGCCAGATCTGAGCAGACCTTCCATATAGAGGGACCTCAACAAATGGCAGGAATGGGCTTGTAAAGCCCTCATGTTCACACTACAAATACAGTTTTCTGCCAGGACAGAGTAGTATGGGCTGGGGGCCTACTGGCTAAAAAGCAGCTTTTCAGAAAGACCTGAGGGTCCTAGTGGGCAGCAGGGTGATTGTGAGCCAGCATGCTCAGAGCAGGGAAAGCCAATTGCATGTTGGGCAGCCTTGACAAAACTGTAGGCAGTAGGTCAAGTGGTGATTCCCCTCTATTCCTTACTTACAAGTCCCCATGTAGAGAACTGTGTTTGGTTTTCACCTCCTGAGCAAGACAGATAGGAATAAACTGGAGCAAGTCCAGCAAGGGGTGAGTAAGATGGTTGGGGAATTGCAGCCTCTGAAAATTAAGGGAAGTTAAGGCAGTGCAAGGAACAGCTGAGAGTGCTGTACTTGTTTATGCTGGAAAAATAAGGCTAAGAGAGGACCCAACTGCATTCTTTCACTACCTCTAGGAGAGATAAAGAGAGGATGGAACCAGAGATGCACAGCAGAAAGGCCAGATGCAAAGATAAGTTGCTGCCTAGAAATTCAAATGCATTAGGAACATTTCTTAGGTATGAAGTAGTTTTATTTCACAGAGAGGGGAGGGTGGTTAAGTATCCAGAGAGGTTGTGGAGTCTCCATCCTTGCAGATAAGTTTGTTAAAGTCCTTGAGCAACCTAGTTTCACTTTGAAACTAGCCATGTTTTGAGGAGGAGATTTGGGCTTGTTGGTCTTCAGAGATCAACCTGACTATGGTGTAATTATCCCATTCTATAATAAGTCTTTACCCCTGGTCATGACATCCATCTGAAACATAGGAGAGATCTAGTGTGGAAATGGGAAAGAAGTGTTGGGAAACAGTTTTGGAAGATATTCTGTGGACTTTCATAGATGTCTTAGATCTTAGGTTAGTCCTTGAGTCACCTCTCCTCCTTATTTCCATAGAAGTGTCACAGAGCTTGAATGTGAAAACCTCTGCAAGTAATTACTCTGTGGTAATCCCTGAATAGCAGCACAGTCCAGCATACAAGACCCAGCTGGTTTCTGGACTTGACCATGCTGCTGCCTCGATAATGTATAAGTCACAGGTTTGTTTTCCTCTCCCATTCTTTTCCTGTTTAGATTGCAAACCTCTTGGCTCAGGCATTGAATTTTAACTAGCTGTTTAGCATAGAGCACACCAGGACCTCATATTGGGTAAGCCTCTAAGTGCTGGTTTTTGTAAAACAGTCTGAAAGTGAACAGTACTGTAAAAATGCAAAATGTTATATCTGGAATTTCTGTCATATCACATTTGTTGTGTAACACTGAGGGAAAATGAAAGCCCTCCATGCTGTACTGCTGCCAAAGAGAGACTTAAATAAACTTGTATTATCAATGGGAGTGTTAGCAATGGGGACTGGAAACTGGGATTGAATTAGAGTACACTGGAGGAGGAAGGCTTAAGAGTCTTGTTACAGTTAATGGGGCAAGACAGGGGAGAAGAATCTGTATTTGCTCATAAGACTCTGCTTGTACCTTGTCTCCCCTCTCTTCCCTCCTCCCAAAAATAAAAATAAAAATAAAAATAAAAATAAAAATAAAACCACAGGATCTAAAATTCTTATGTGACTTGGTAGAAGACTATCTGTGGATTCTCTAGTGTTAGTTCCTGGAGGGTACTGTGAACCCTTGACTTCCAGTTAATGTTGATGTAAAGTGCTCACAGGATTTATGAGCCATAATTAAGAAAAATAACTGATGTGGATTGCTGCCATAGTCTGTTGAGATTATCTTGGAGCCATCTTTGCAGCCACTAGAATTGTTTCTGGCAGCACTGCAGCTTTTTCCGTTCTTTTTCTGAGATGGAAGGAAATGTCTGATCATGCCATGCCTTTGCAGCTTCTTAGAAAGGCAGCTGGAACAGCTGTTGAAATGAAGGTTTCAGAAATCAGTGGATAGTTCTAGCTGTGTTGGCAACCAGAGGCAATAGCAGAGCAACCTCTGCTAATACAAACAACCCCTCCATGGCCAAGGGCAGATCAGCTTCCTTGTGGAAGAGCTCTGTGTTATTGCTCTCTTCTGGTCTGTGCAGATTTGGGTACCACCAGGACACCACATGGTGCTTCAGAGTGTGAAATGTCTGAATATCCCCGCTTTGCTCCCACACAACAACATCTGCCAAGTGAATTTCTGATCACTGGATAAAGGAAGTGTAAACTGTGTTTGCTGATTGCCTTATCCTTCCCAAACTGAAAGCCTACAGCTGAGACAGCTCAGGATGGGGCTGAAGCTTTTAAAAATATTTGATCCCAGCAATTAATTATCAGAATTCACCCTTTTCATTAAAAAAAAAAAGGATTCTTACTTACTGAGAGTATAAATCTATGATTTAAATTACTCTGGAGATAGTATTTCTAAAATAAATACTATTTTTAGGTTTATATTAACTCATCCTTTCTCAGTTTTGCTCTGATAGAGCTACTTTGAACATAGATAGATGAATCAGGAAGGTTTGGATTTTACTTTGTTATTTTCCCTGCTTGTCTCATTATTCCTCGTGAAGTTCCAGGATGTGATCTATAAGTAATTTGTAATTATATGCAACTAGAAAGGTAATGCTGGTCTTGCAGATAAATCACAGGATTTGATGACAGGAGATATAGGGTTTTCATCTTCATTATCTTTGTGGCCTCCAGCAAGTCACTGGATTTTGGTGTCTCACTGCACTTATCTGCTTCAGTGGGCTCAGACACCCTGTCAAATACAACAGAGACTCGATATTTATACAGATGTGATGGACTTTTAATGGACTGTTGTGTGAAAGTTAATGATATGATTTTTTAAGTCTCAATCCAAAATGTAGAGCTCACCCAGGTAGCATGTTTCTGGTGCAAACATTGCTATTCTCAGCTCTGTTGTTTGGAATATGGATTAAAGTGTGTGCAAAGGTGGAAAGAAAACAATAAGGATTTTCTTTGGTTGGTTCATTCTGTTGTAGAATATGGTAACTGATGTGTATGATGACACCTGACAAATAGCTAAGTAAAGAGAGACTATGCTAAAGTATAATCTATCATCTTCCTTCTTTTGTTGAAACACATTTGTGATAATGTAGATTATTGTTATGTTGGCTGAAAAAGAAATATATAGACACATACTTCTGTAAAATTCAGGTGGGCTTTTGTAAGCTGAAGAGAGGGAGAGAAAATGATAATAGAGCCAGAAAGATCAGTTGAGCTATACTGATCTCAAACTGGATGCTGGAGTCATGAGTCCATTTAAGTGCAGTATGGAGAATTTGGCTTCCTGAATACATTTGCCTTGGTTTGATGATTTTTAAATAAGCCCTTAAAGTTTTTGTATTTTTAAGGATTTTCTAGCTTTCTTAAAATTATAAAGGGCTAATGGATTGTAGCATTGATAAGGCTGAGTAAAATTTTTTCGTTATGTTCATGATTCTGGTACCTACATGTGCCATGGTTTAAGCCCAGCTGGAAATTAAACACAAAATGGCCACTCGCTCATCCTCCCTCTCTGTCCCCACCCTGGTGGAATGTGGAGGAGAAACAAAGTCAAACTTGTAGGTTGAGATAAAAACAGTTTAATAATTGAAAATAAAGTAAAATACAGTAATAGTGATAAATGATAATAGTAATAAAGAGGGAAAACCAAGTGAGGGACAATACAATTGCTCACCACACACTGACTGATGCCAGACTCCCCTTCCTGAATTGAGATCAGATGAACTTCCAGGTAACTCCCCCCAGTTATATACTGGGCATGACATGCTAAGATGTGGAACATCTATTTGGATAGAGTTCAGGTCACCTGAACTGGCTATGCTCCCTCCAAGTTTCTTTTATGTACCTTCCCCCTGGAAGAGCACGAGACAAGGAAAAAGTCCTTGACTTAGGATAAACATGACTTTGCA
>VYZS01054434.1:17215-42911 GCA_013400695.1 Neodrepanis coruscans
ATATACAATAAATGAGCTTCCATCTCTTTCCTCCCCACCCCTGAAAGCTGAAACAAATCCTGCCTATAAACATATGAAAACATGTAATTTTCTTTCACAGAAAACTGATTTCAAGTTTACCCTGGCAAACTGCAGCATTTTCTTGAAATTGTTTTGTGTACACAGAGTCATAATGGCCATTGCTGGAACAACACAGTAAAATCTAAGGGGGGGAAAAAAAAAAAAGGCTTTTTTAAGGCTTTAGTGATCTAAACCCAAACTCTTTCTACTCAGTATCCTACCTCCAGACTACATTATTCTTTCATTCTATAGCTGACACCAACTCATCAAGAAAACAATAAATATGCTCAATATAAATATAAAAAAAAAAATCTGTAGAATCAGCTTAAAATTGAATTCTAGGTAAAGTCTCTTAATAAGTTTGCCTATCATACAAGAGAAAAAACATCAATTTGTACACTATGCTGTATTAAATATGAAATATGAGTTTGTTTCCAGCTGAACCTCCCTTACCACCAATTGCTCAAGAGGTAAAATAAATACCAGCCATTTAATGCAGTACCCCTGAGGTACACTGTTGAAGTATCAAAGGCACATTTCACCTTTCTCTGAAGGACTAGAGGAGCATTTACTTCTCTAGCCTTCAAAGCCTTACTTTTAATAAGCAGTATCATGCTGACTTTTTGAAGAGATGCATGCTTTCTGCCACAGATGCATCTATACACCATAGAAACAGGTATCAAACTCCATCTTGGCATGCAACCAATAGTCAACTACAACTAGCAGAAGCTGTCAGGCAGCTGCCAGCACATTGCCAGCAAGGATGCTTCCCAGAAAAGCAGCAGGAGCCGGATACCAGGACTGTTAATCCCATGTGCACTCGGTGCCAAACACAAGGTCTCCTCTCACAATGAGAATGAGCAACACCAGAAGGAGCTTCTGCCTGCGTTTGCAGTATAATGACAGACAGCTGCCAGCACTTAATGAAAGTTCTGGTGGTAAAGCCTTGGAGAATTACACAGTTAAGACCACACCACTTGATTTTTAAACTCATCTCATTTTGGAATTAAATAAAGCTATACAGGAAGCTACACAGAAAAAGAACAAAGTGCATATAAAGAAAGTCAGCAATTCTAATCAATAGACAACAGCTGCAGCAGCACAGATTGAGAGCAGACTAGCTACTTTTGCAAATGTAATAGCCCACACCAAAATCCACACTGCAGCAACTTCACTGGCATCATGCCTGAACTCGCAACATAATTGTGCAGGCACATCTACATAGCTGCAGAAAACACAAGTGGGTTCAGAGGGAAGGTAATACAGATATTTCTCCTCTATGTTCCTTCCTTTTGCCCTGAGCAGTAATTCTGATGTAGATAAGACATTCCAATAGCTCCCATCCTTAACTGAGATCAATTTGTATGTCATACAAATCAGCTTGTTAGATTAATCCATTCCCTTTAACTTTTTTTCAAAAAGGAAAAAAAATGCACCCCTCATCTGACTTCAAGAAGAGTCACTGGGAGTAGGGAGAGCACTTTCTCTTTGCCAATATGAGAAACTTATCTTGTAACTCAACACATACCATTCTATGCTATCAGATCATTCAAATTTACCTGAGAATTGTTTTTACACAAAGATTTCAGAAACATGAAAGGATATTAACTCTTCCTGCCAAAATCAAACTTTTAAGATGGAGCAACAAAATAGAATGGCAAGGGAACAGCATCCATCTCTCAGATGGGAAGCAAAACTACTATAACTGAGTTAATAGTTGTGAAAATCCCGTGCTTTTTCTGAGCTGAGGTTAGCTTTGGGGTTTTGTTCGAGTACGTAAGAAGATTAGAGTTTCAAGACCTCAATTCCAGTGGCAAAATTTTACAACTATGCAGGACTGAAGGTAACTAGAAATCAGGGGTAGGGCACAACTGTCCTCACTTCTACTCACCTTGTCTTTAAAGTCATTTTCTGTAGCATATGTGGGTGGCTTTCCAGGGTGCTGGTACAGAATAAAGTCTCGCCTAAGTAAGTGGAGGAAAATCAAGAATTGTAAGGGCAGACTTTTACTAGAACCATGTTATGAAGAAGCTTGCAGGGAGCTGTTTGGAGAATGAACTGTTGGTTTACAGACAAATCATGCAAAGTACTTTTCCTGATAAATTAATGCTACCATAAAGCAATAGTCAGACAAGCAAATACCACTGACCTTGAGAGGAAACAAAAAATTACCTGTGAAAGACCACAGCATTTACTCATAGATTAAATCAAGTACTTATGTCTACAGAAGGGTACCTGGACACTGAGACAATTCAGTCTAAATGATTTAGTCACCCTGCAAAAGGACTAGAACCTCAGTAAAGAGAACTAGTAACCCTTGCCAAACTTCAGTTTGTTCCTTTTGTACTGGGGTGGAATAAGCCAGCAGAGGAGGGTTGTTATTTCTACCACTGGAGAGCCTGACTACTTGTTACAGGATAGCAGCGTTTTTAGGAAGGCAGTAGCACCTGTGCAGGCTTACATTTACCTTTGAAATAAGCATCAGGGTTTATGCACCAGGCAAGTACTCCTAACAACTGGAGCTTTTAAGAACACTAATATGAGTTTTAGCCATGCTTTTAACTATCACACAGTGCTTCCTCTATACACAGCTCCTTGGTTTTCCCCATTTTCCATCCTTCAGCCACTAGAAGGAAACACTCGGCATTCAAGTTTAACATCAGCAAAAATATAACAAACATCACTAGAAACTGACCCTCCCCTTAATCCACTGAGGCTCCGATTGGTACTATTTTTACATGTTACTTAAGTAACTCTGTTGGGGAAGGATTTCTCACCATGTCTCGCACATTCACATCTCAGTGACGAATGGGAGGTTCTGGGACCAGAACCCTCAGACCATCGACTCCAAAACAAGGAAACTTAGAGAGATACTTACTTGTACATCATTGATAAAGCACTTATTTCCAGCTGGCCAGCACTTTCCTATACAGGATTAGGACATTATATGAGACAGAGAAATATCTTCAACACAAACAACTCTATTCTAGTCTATGTAGGACTAAAGTACCCATCCAAACTCATCATTAATCAATCAATGCACTGGAAGTAAAGGTATTAGCATTTGTGGGAGAGTGTGGTGTGGTGAAAGAGGGCTGCAACATGGGATAGCCACAATAATTACAATGAGTAAGATGGAGCATTTCTGGCAGCAACTCTTAAACACATCACTCAAGATACATTTGTTTTTAAATTAAACCCACATTTTTTTCAGAGACTACTGCATTGACCAAGCTTACTCATTAAAGACTAAAGAAATAAAAATTTGAACTCTGGTATTTGAACCTGAGGGTAACGGAAGAAGCAAGGGATTGCAAATGCAAAGCCTGATTAACATTTAATGTGAAGTACACTCCATTTGTTTTGCTTTTTTCTTCTCAGAGAAGAACTGCAATTTTGAGTAAGCCTTTACTGTCCAGCCTGCAGACTGCTTCTCTGCACTCACAAACTCCCCTCTAAAACTGGTATTGTTTATACATGTACAAACAGTTTATTCAGTACAAACCCTTATGCACTTATGCAAATGAGACCCCAGGATTGGGGTCCATCAAAAAAAAAAATCACCAACTCAAGTAACCACATTTTAAACTATAACCTAACTACCTTCCTCTTACAGTCTCCTCAAATTTTAGTCTCTTGACCAGTTCAGTTCTTACCTTTGGATCTCCTAGTCGTTCTAAGTATTTCTCAAACGAGCCTTCCACATACTTTCAACAAGAAGAAAACAAATATAAGAACTTAGGCAGTTGGAAAGCAAAGCTAAACCTAAACAATATATAACAGCTACTAGCTATTGTGTGGAAGGAGGCAGGGCAGGACTGGGGATCTAGACACCAAATCTAGGACTAGTCTGCCAATTCCTATCAGTTTTGGGTTCTAAAGGGCTGTGGCCTAACCAGGGGTATGATCTCAGCTCTTCCCTGCCTTAGATCATAGGAACGATTTGGGGTACCAGCATGGAAATACCAAGAGATCCTAAAAAAAGCTAAAAGCACAAATCAGTGACCCATATTCTGTGGCCCATCTCCCTCCTAGTTTAAATGAAACACTTAAGTGATTACAGTGAA
The DNA here is from genome assembly GCA_013400695.1 of Neodrepanis coruscans. Taxonomy (NCBI): domain Eukaryota; kingdom Metazoa; phylum Chordata; class Aves; order Passeriformes; family Philepittidae; genus Neodrepanis; species Neodrepanis coruscans. The sequence goes on from VYZS01054434.1 coordinate 21,343, forward strand.
GAAACCCAACCAACCAAAACCCCCCAAAACACACCAACACCATACACACAGCTGTATGCACATAAATGGCCACAGACAAAACCAACCAAAAAACCACCCCAAAACCTCATAACTTCATGCAATGATTTGACACATAGTGGAATCATTTGATATTTGATATTTGTTTCTCAAAGTTCTACATATTTCATGTCTACTAATTTCTGCAGTGGTTGTTCCATAGTGATTATACACAAACAACCCTACTGGTTACTTGGGTTTTAGTCACTTGTTGTGTGATTGCAACTCAAATAACATAAGGAAGCAGTCACCTTGCCATTTCTCTTCCTTTACATGCATCAAACCTGGCAAATCACGCTATATTCTCAGTGCATATTTATGTGCATGTGTTTAGTGCTAAAACCACCCACCTCCTCTCTCATTTCCCTAACGACACGTGCACAGCTGCCTAACACAAGTTACTTACAGATTCAAACTTGGTCCGGTGCTGCCTCATAAACGAGACACAGGCTTGCCTAATTTCCAAGTGATAAATTTGAGATGAAAACAGCTGGAAAAATTAAGGTTACAAAGGAATGAGGGAAAATTTTTCAGAGTTAATTATATGCTTCGCACTAGGCTTATATTACCTGTAGTTTGTAAGGACTAACAATAGCACAGTGCACAGACAGTACAGAGGGTCGTAGACACCTGAGAGAAGCCCAACAGCCCAGTGCCCGGGGGCTGAACACATACATACCACCCACTGCATCTCACTTTGAGCACCCGAGGATACCTCCAGAAGCACCCCCGACCCACCCCTGGTCGCGGTCAACCTGAGGCGTCCCGGTTCCCCCATCGCGGCCAGCACCTGCTCCGAGACGGCTCGGAAGAGGCAGGAGGCGTCCTTGGCCGTCATCTTGCGGTAAAGCCCCAGGCTGCCCAGGTACTCGTCCATGGCCACCTCGCTGAAGGACTTCTGTCCGAAGTACTTCTTCCAGCCTTTCTGCATCTTCCCGGCAGGAGCGGCCGAGGCGGGCGCGGACACGGACGAGGCCGAAGGCTCTGCGCGCGCGGCCGCCGCTAATGAGGGGCCGCGCCCCCCGCGGGAGCGCCCAACGGGATCCTCGGCACCGGCTCCCACAGCCGGGCATCCCGCAGGAGCTGTCCCCGCCTAGGCCATTTTAAGCTGTGCCTCTTTCCCATCTCCGCCCTCGGCGTGCTGGCGCAGCTGTCCTGTCCCGGATCTGCCTCGGGAAGAAAGCCCTTGCTAAGGTAACTCCTGCCAGAGTCATCGTTCGACGTCCCTGACTGTGTAACCTCAGTTATTCAGAATTCCCTGTGACATCCCTGTGTCCTCCCAGGCTGAAGACAAGTTACTAGTAGTAAATCTGAAATAACAACTCTATAAAAATCGTCAAGGAAGTGAAAATCTTAGTTGCACCTAATAAAGTATTTGGGGTAAACCTTGGGCATCAGCAAAAATGACCCTTACACAACTGTGGAGCCTGATTTATTCCACTTTGATTAGGAGAATGCCTGTAGGGACATTTAACTTGATAATAAAAATTGCACTTGAACATGGGATGCACCAGTTCAGCAGTTTTTGTTGTTTTAAACAACATAAAAAACCTCAAATAATGTACTTGCAGGAAAGGTAATTGGCACCAACAGTGCACTTCTACAATTCTAGAGCTTTACAAACCAGAGAGCCTGAGTGAAGACTGGTAACCCTTTTGGCTTTCAAAATATTTACTTAAATCAATGTAGCATCAACAGACCCCATTTAACGCTTTAAATGGGAAGCTCTAATCAGCATCAAAGAACCACAGAATGGTTTGGGTTGGAAGGGACCTTAAAGCTCATCCCATTACACCCATCCCATGGGCAGCAACACCTTCTACTAGACCAGGTTGCTACAAGCCCTGTCCAACCTGGCCTTGCACACTACCAGGGATGGGGCAGCCACAGCTTCTCTGGGCAACCTGTGCCAGGGCCTCACCAACCTCACAGGGAAGAATTTCTTCCCAATACCTAATGTAAATAGGAAATACTGGGTTTTTGAGAAGCCCAAAGTAATTCACTATAGGATAACACCCTGTAAATGGAGTGATTGTATTGCCAAGCCCACTCCTATGTTTTAGTAAATCACCCAAACCCAGGTCAGCTGGTGGGCAGTTTGGCAGGAGGTTTGCAGCTCTTAACTTTTCTCACCCAGATTCACTACATGCCCCTTCCTCTTTTAAGAGGCTTAAATATCTCCCTTTTAAGTACACCTTGAAGGCAGCATCTGCTTATTTGCAGAGCATCACAGGAACATCAACAAAACCAACTTAACTCCACCCATCCTTGGCATGTAGGGTCAAGAGGCCATTATGGATATACCCTGCCTGTTAAGAAGTTGTTTAGCTTGTCCTCAGCACTGGAAATACCACCCAGTGGAGATTTTGTAATGTAAAAATGTCAGTCCATGAAACTAGACAATTCATACTCTTCCTTTCCTGGTTGGCACTGTGCTCTTTAATATCAACAGACATTTTCTTTGAGGGTTTCCCTAAGTGGGTGGATCTTAAGCATGAAAGGCCTCACTAGGAGAGAAGAAAAAGGGTTTTTTTCTGACATTTTTATTCCTCTGTATTGTTTATTGAAACCCAACAACTTTATCCAAGAACAAAGCAAACTTTTCTGGCTGTCCAGGAGGAAAAGGTTTCAAAATTGACAAATCCATCGACTCCAGCGTCTCCACAAGAGTGCTGTAAAAACAGACAAAACCCAAAAATTAAAGAAAAATCTATCCTAAATTTTCTTTCCATTCATACGTAAATAATCCTTTAGCATGGAAATGAAAATAAGGAAGAGAACCCACAGAGCAGCAGGTCCTAAGCAGAACTGGCTCTCAGAGAGAACAGTTAGATACAGTCCAAACAGGTGAGGAAACGAACAGGAGTCAGGATGAACACAAACTGTCAAAAAGATCTGGTTTTTTTTTGTGGTGGTGGGATTTTTTTCTGTGTTGTTTGCTTGTGGTTTGTTTTGGAGAAATTTTTTTGTGTTTTTTGTTTGGTTGGTTTATTTGTTCCCCAGAAGTGACAGGCAGTAGATCTGTGAAACTCCTTGTCAGAGGATATATCGGATTCAGGTTCAGTCAAAGGGCAGCCAGAATAAGTAATTGAAAGAAAGAGGTATTGAAGGTACTAACCAGACATCCAATTTAAGAATCCCCCTGAATCAAAGTATGTAAGAGCATTAGAAAGAAAGTAACAGAAGCACATAATGTATGCTCTTGCCCTGTTTATGCTTTTGGCTGGGCATCTACATATAGCCACTGCCAAAAGAAGACTGAGCTACATGGGCTCCTGATCTGTATCAGTAAGCCAATTCTTATGTTTTGTTCTAAATACTCCAGATACTTTTAATTTCATTATGTCAGTGCATCTGTAGAGTAAACTTCAGTGCCCTTTACAAGGAAAATCCATATAATAAAATAATGAAATGAAGTCCTAAGTCTGCAGGGAGGAATTGATTCTGTATGGTTTATGGTTACAAACTGATGGTCTGAACTGTATTATTTCTAGACTTTAAAAAAGGAATCAAACGAATTGTGAGACAGAGCAGAGAGACAGTAGCTGTTAGGTGCCTCTAGAATGCTACATGACTGTTCCAAATTCAACCACTTCAATTTAGTTTAAGTTGTTCTTCTAATCTCAATGCATGTGCCCTCAAAAGAAAAATTATAAGGGGCCACAGTGTAGTGGACTATTTCTTAATTTTTGTTTTTGGGAATTTAACAAACTTTAGTTATAGATAGTAACATTTTATTGGTGCAGCAAACAGGGTTCCCTAAAGCAAGTGGGTTGATTTAAAACAATAAATTGCTGATTTTTATTGATCAATCATATTGTGCTAAAAAAATAAGGTACCTTTAAGACTGTTTTTTGATGTATCTGAAGTGTACACAGTGTTTTGTTGTTCTTTTGTTTGACATCGCAGTATAGAGATGTTTCTGAGGTATTGAATTTGTAATTTTTAAGAGGGACCTCCTGGGAATAAAACGTTTTTGTTATAACTTAAGTGGCCTGTCTGTGGAAAAGGGGTGAGACTCTGGAAGTTTAGTTTTGTAACTTTTACGAGGTACCCTCCAGACAAGATCACCCTGCTTTGTGGTAACATGAAACATAACACATAAATTCTTATTAATTTGTTGTGTAAAATCGGTATGGACTGGGCACAATTTAACTGGAGTAAAATGGAAGCAATTTTTGATTGCGTTTTGACCCTGGAGCAGGGGCGAAAGTTAGAAAAGGCAAACCTATCCTTTGAGCAGACTTAGGGACTGCTGTGCTCGTAAAGCTGTTCCTACCACATTCCCTTCCCTAACACAAGGATTGTAGAAGGGAAGTATTGCAAGATTTTCTTTCCTTTGTTCCCAGTAAGTAAGCTGGGGAACAAAGGGTGACTCTACTTTAAATGGCTTACCAAAAACTCCAAAAGGAGACCTGTAACCTTTTTAGTAGGTACTAAAATTTCAATGTTTGCCCTTAAGCAAAAAATGCTTATAGCAAAAAACACCAAATAAGGTCTTGGTAGGTTGTTCCTACATTTTAATAACTAGCCCCAGAAGGGGGCAAAAAGATCTTTTCTTTTGCTTTTCAAATAACTGCTCAACTGAAAAAAACACCAGAACTATGAATGAAAAACCTCTGATTTGAACTGTGATTCACTGTTCTGATATTAAGTTTGCTAATAACTGCAGTTACAGTATGTTGATAGTATTTGCACAGTTGCTTACCGTGGTACCATGTGCTTAGCAGAGCAGGGCTGAAGTGAAAATCAACAGCCCGAGTCTGCTGAACAAAGAATATTATTTTTTTTTTAATTTACTTGAATTTATACCTGAAACTATAATCTTTGGGGAATATAATGCTAAACAACCCCACCTTATTTATGCATGGAATCCACTACTTGGCCCAGTGTACACACCTGACCTCTATGAGGGTAAATATACCACAATTTTTAGCCATTCTTGATGTGTAAACTCGCTAATGTAACAAACATAATTTCAATTGACCGAAACAACTTTTAGCCCTTCTTGGTCTTTTCAAGACTTCTTTAAATCTAAATTTAAGGAACCCTAATTGACTGCACCTCAAAGAGAAAATAGCCCTTTATTCCCTTACTCAAAAGTTATAACATGCAAAGAAGGATCAGGAGATCCTCCAGAAACATGGTTTTATGTGTACTTGTTGAAAATACTCCTCAAAATGCTAGAGGAATAACAGCAAAACATATAGCCCCTCTTCGAATAGCTTGAAAGTGCTCAGATGAGAAATTTTATTTGCATTTGTCATTAGAACAAAATGCTGAACTTGAGTGCAGAATTGGAATTCTCTCTCTTTACCTCAAACGTGTCTTTCAACATGAAGACCAGAGCAGACAATCAAGAAAATTAACTTCCCTGATTACTATACCATGGGACCAAAAGTGTCCCTATTCCTTAGAAATGTCTTTGCTCCCTATGTCACCTTAAAATGACACCTATTTGTTTTGGAAAATATTACCTGGCAATTAAGCATATTGAGTAATTGGATACAACATGCTTTTGGCAAACTGAACACTCAAATTCAGCAAACTACTAAAATAATTTACAAAATAAGTTAACTTTGAATATGTTATTATTAAAAGAACAAAATATATGTAGTATGTTAAATTTACCAGAAGTTAAAGGAGTAACAATTCATAATAGTAAAAATTTATTTTATGTAATGCAACCATGAAAATCGTTTGCTGAATAACTGTCATAAAAGTTATTTAAATTATATTCCTAACTGTTGGCATTGGCCTAGTAAATGTACGTTTGCTTGCTTCACCTTTTCCCTTCTATTCTCTATATTATCACCACAGAAAAAAATTATACTGAAGTTCCCTGAAACAATGAAGAATCACAGGGTGGCTGAAGCAGACTATTTCATAATATTTGCTTCTTCACTGTCTCCTGGTCACCTGAAGGACCTGTGACAGGCACCAGGCCTTCACTGTCCTACCTACTCCTCCCCCCACCTGTTGAGACAGAGCCGCTTGTCCTTGCTACGTCAAGCTATTGTGACAGTGTTGCGAAATCGGAGTGTTGTGAAAACTTCTAAAAGAAACAGTTAAAAAGCTGCAGTGGCCATGTGCTTGGGGAACAACACGCAGCTGCCATACAGTTGGTCACTGGAGATGAACGTGCCTTGAGAGCTGAGACGCTGAGAGGGGAGGATGGGCTGCACACCTGGAAGAGGTGAATCCACCTAAAACCCATGAGCGAGCTGAGGAACCCCGAACTCTGAGTTCCAGGGAGCCAGGACAGGGGTTCGATCCAGAAAGAGGAACTGCAGAGGAAACTTTGTTACTTCTCCCTGCTCCTCATGCTTCTCTCCACGTGTTGGGCGAGAGCCCACATGTGTAGCAGAGACTTCGCCACCCAGGACACTCGAATCCAGAAAATACAACTACAAAGGACTCTTTCCCTCTCTGGCTGAGATGTGAACCGAACTCCAGCAATGACCAGAACCAGCAGCTCAGAAAAAAATCCCTAAGCCTGGCTGCCTGCACGTGTTTGATGGCAGACCAGTGACCACAGAGACCATCAAAACACCTTGTCATATTCCAACTATTGTAACAGACACCAAAACATTGTGGTGGTAACCTTTTTATATACTTCTTTTTAACATAATTCTTAGCTTTATTCCAACTTTTTCCTTTATCTTCTCTTTCTCTATGCTTTAGTTTATAGTTAAATAAAATTGAATTATCATTTTAAAATCCAACATCTGAGCTCGTTGGTCTCAATTCTGCTTATGGGAACTATCTAATGTTAATTTATCCACTCTGGAAAATCTAATGTACAAACAAATGGAGCTTTACAGAGAAGGATGTACATTTCCTCAGTACATTCTTAATTCTGCAGTCACATGGAGTGAATGCACTGAGCAATTTTCCAGCCAGGACAGCCACAGCAGCTCCATACCTGCAGTTACAGCAGAGGACATATCCATCTCTGTGGAGCTGTTTGGCCAGTTCAAGCTGATGGTTGTTCATCAGCTTGTCGTTTATTACTACTATTAGTGGTTTTCCTTTTTCTAGAGTCTCCAGACAGCTACCTGCACCTAAAAAAAAATAGAAAACATGGTGAGAGATGAAATATCATCCTACTTGCTCCTGAATCAAGGGAGATCATTGGAGATTGACATTTAACCACCCACCTCTAACCATGGACCTCAACATTCACAGCCAGCCCACACCTCAGCCGGAGAGAGACAAACTTCATCCTACCGATTCCACTCCTCCAGGAGCACAAGCCCAGCAAAGGAAAGGGGGTGGTACCTGCGTGGCTGATGACCAGGTCGGCGCTCCGCAGGTCCTCAGCCAGAGAGTCCTTGAAGCGGAATGCTTCCACCTCCACGGCCGTGCTGGTGCTGGGCAGCAGCAGCTGCAGCGCTCCGCTGCCTACCTGCAGCACCAGCTTCTGGTACCCGCGGCTCTGCAGCACCTGCGGCGGAATGGGGAGGGATGACGTGGGGAAGGGAGATAGCGGAGGAGAGGAGAGGCGAGGGCAGGGAGGGCGGCGGGGGGATGACGAGGAGGGTGAGCGTGGAGGGTTAACGGGAACAGATGAGGAGCGGGTTAACCCGGCTGGATAACGGGGTGGGATGGAGCGAGTGTGCGAGGGGGAGTGCCCACCTCGGGCACTAGGGCGGCTGACTCTGATCCCGGTTACCCCGGCTCGGGTACCGCTGCCGCCTCCTCTTTCCACTCTGCGCTACAGACCATCCTTCTCCTTCCCCCGCCACCACTTCCCGCCTCTCCCCGCACCCTGAGCCGCTCCCGCCCCCTCAGACGCGCCCCCGGCAGCCGCGGCCCGGGCAGGGACGGGAGGCCGCGGAGGGCGGGGCAGCTCCCAGCGCGCAGGCCCCAGCCCCGGGCGGGGGGGCTCACCTCTAGCGCCGGTGGGGAGCGGGTGACTGCGATCAGCTCATCGAAGCGTGTGGTGCCCACAGTGACGAACACGGACTTCATGGCTACCGACCGGCGGTGCTGGGCTGTCGGCAGTGCCGCCACCGGGAGCCGCCCGCCTGGGCACTCCCTGCAATGGCGGCCGCGCTGAGGGGGCGGGCGAGGCGAGTCACGCCCCGCTCACTTCACCTCAGCTCCTCTTGCTGGTCCTTTTACCCCCAGCTTCGTACTGCAGCCACCGCCCAGGCGAGCGGGGCACGGGCAGATGCCGTGGGATTTTCCCCCCCGGTGCCAGGCCGGCAGGGATGGAGCCTTCTCTAACGGGCGGACGCTCCGGCAGCGTTGTGAGGTAGCCACGAATGTCTCAGGTTTTGAAGGAGGAGAGGTTAATAAATTGGGAAAAGGCATTCAGAAAGTTTGTGCTCCACATATTAATTCAGCATTCGAGGCACAGGTGGGGAGCGTGGCTGGGTCTATTCAGAACTGCCATACGCAGAGCAGAGCCACGGCCACCTTCCCTTTACACAGACCTGGAACAGGAGTTACCCAGGCTCGCCCAAGCCTCCCACACCACCTGTGGGAGTAACACTTGGGTTTCCAAAAAAAAAATCTGAACATTGTGTTGACATAGTCTTGTGTATTGGACACTAAGACTGGCCTTTTGAGGCTTTTCACATACTTATACATTTTAGTAAACAAATTAATGTTTATTGGTTCCAAGTTACACAGTTATCTACATTTAATTAGCCCTTTTTGTCGGCTGTTTGGTCCGTGTTCCTTAGTCCTCTTACCATTTTTCGTGTTATTCCAACATGTCTTTGAAGGACCAAAAATTTCAAGATCCCAGCTACTCAATCCTTAAGTCCCTCAAGCTTTGTTTATTGAAGCTTATCAGAGCTAGTCCACAGAAGCTCAAAGCTTGTGATTTAAAGAGCAAGTTGACCAGAGCCTACAAGAAAAAGGAATCTAGCTAACCTCTACCATTAATTAAAATTGTAGGAAAGATATGCTTTCCATCAATAATACAAAAAGAAGACAAAGTTAGACATTTAAATCTATTCCCTAAATGAAGTTTAACAAATGAGGTTACAACTATATACTGTTCTAAGAAGATGCACAAAAGATGCAGCTGTCTTAAGAATACCTCTGATTCCCATGTTATTGGCTCATTCACATTGCACATTAGACTCCTGTTGCTTTCATTTAACATAATGAGCCACACTGAAATGTAGTTATTTTTCGATTAAAGCAAATAGTGCTGACAGCAGACATGGCAGGGGCAGGATGGCGCTTGATCTGAGGAAAAATGCTGTAGAACTGTACAATACTAGAGTCCTGAGTGCACAGGGCCTTGTTGGCCCTGCTGATCCTCACCCAGCTCTCGTTGCTCTTCCTCAGGACAAGAAGTCAGGGAGCTGAGGGTGACCACAACACAAACCAGACAAAGACCTCACCAACAGGACAGTCTGACTGCACCAGAGATAAGCAAGCAAAGCACTAGCAGCAGCAAGTCCAGCAGTCCAGTTATTATCATGCAGAGACAAGGTAAAAAGATCAAACCCAAACAGCAAGCAAATTAAGTGCAGAATTAGCAGTGAAGACACCGCTGTTATTCCAGTGTGAGAAAGACATGGACCTGGTTAGGAGGATCCAAAGGAAGGCAGCAAAGATGATCAGGGGCTGCATCACCTTTCCTGGAGAGCTGGGATTATTCAGCTTGGAGAAGAGAGGGCTCTAGGGAGACCCTAGAACCCCTTCCACTGCCTAAATGGACTCTGAGAGATCTGGAGAGGGACTTTGGGCAAGATACCTGGAGTGACAGGACAAGGGGGAATGGGTTTAAACTGAAAAAGGGAAGATTTAGATTAGAATGAAGCTCTTCCAACTGAGGGTGATGAGGCCCTGGCACAGGTTGCTCAGAGAAGCTGTGGCTGCCCCATCCCTGGCAGTGTCCAAGGCCAGGTTGGATGGGGCTTGGAGCAACCTTATCTAGTAGAAGGTGTCCCTGCCTATGGCAAGGGGATGGAAAAAATTACTTCCAATCCAAACCCTTAATTAAAGCCCAAGCTTAAATGAAGACCCTGTTAAGAGTGAGTGGAAGCCCAACTGAGGCTGGTCTGGGCAATTAAGACCGATTAGTGCAGTCAGGATCCTGAGAGCTGATGGACAGGAAGATAGATTTTGGGATGAAAGGAAAATATTGAATTTTTTAGATGTGTTAAAGGTGTTAAATCTTTGAGAGAAAAGGTAAGGACAGAATAATTAAATGTTATAGGCTTTGGGTTGTTTTTTTTCCGTGTGTCATTGAAAGTCAATACTCTCTGCAGCATGCACTCCCAGCATCATGCTGGGCTAGAAGAAAACATATTCACAAGTAACACTCTAGTGACTTGGACTTTTCACTGGAGCGTACATTTCACTTGCACATTGAATTAGGCATTTAGGGTGATTTTAAGCTGAAATAAAAAGGGAAAATCATCCTTTGTAGGATTCAATTTCATGCTTAGTTGTAACTGCTGTTTTAATTAGTTTAGTTAAGTTGGGTAGGACATATATAGAATTTTGCCCATGGATGCTTGTGCTCTGGCCCATGAAAATTACAGATCATTCTCAAGATGAGGTACTTGGAGCTGATCCTGTGCACTTTTAAGGCAGACAGAGATCATGTCATCCAGGCTTGGTGCTATGCCTTGTTTCATTGCTGCCTCTGCCATGTTTCTACAGATACTTGTACAACCACACAGTGGTCCAGTTCAGAGAACTGATCATTTGTTTGCACTTAGATCAGTTCCCTAAGTTGCACAAGCAGCACTGCTAGGGAAGGAGGCAGGATTGGGGCACCTTAGACCTAGACTGGTTTAAATGCTTAGTCAAAGCAACTGGAGACATCAAAGGGGATGTGGTATCACCTCCTCAGTGCTGACTGGCAGAAGACAGGTGCTGAAGCAGCATGGAGGAACTCTGTCTACGGACTAAATATTGCATGTTTGAAGTGGAAGGGTAGGCCGTGGCTAAAATGAGTGTCCATGACCTGAGAACTCTTGTGGATTTTTCTGAATTTTGACTCATTTGATAGTGTGCCTTTAAGCCCCTGGTTCTGGAATTATGTAATCATGGTTTTTAAGGCCTTTTGCTTCTGAAGAGGAGACAGAGAAGATGGGATCACTGAATCTCAAGGCCCTGAAGAAAAACACATAAATAATATTTGTTATATATGTATAACTATGTATCTATTTGTTACTCCTGTTTTGCTTTGTGTTTAAACAATGTAATGGTTCTTTGCGACTTGGCTTGGAGAAGCTCTGAGTTTACTCATTTATGATAGTAAAGTGCTGCCGGTCTTTGCCCTGCCTGTGAATCAGGAGGTCACCCCTACACTGACATACAGGACCTACCTTGTTTCAGTCCTCGTTAAAGGAACTGTGGCTCAGCTGATTTGCACCAGCCCTTGAGCTGGATCCTCACTGATGCTTGATGCCTCTGCTGGATTTCTGTCATGGGTAAAATGCTTGCATTAAAATAATCAGAAAATGGGCTTAATATCAAAGAAAAATTCTTAAAGCTGGTAATTTCCACTAGTGTTTGGGATATTTGGGAAATTGTAAAGGAAACATTTTGAAGAGTGGTGCAAACCAGGCCAGTATGCAGAGGTAGGAGGGAATCTGTGGTCTGTCTCAAGGAATGTTATCCTGGCTGTGAAGGCTCAATATGGTGTTGTCTCCTGACAACTGGTCCTCTCAGCTCCCCAGGAAACCTCTACCCATGACAGCCTGGCACTACACCTTGCTGTCTGTGGAAAACACACACCACTATTCCTGCCTACTAGCCACCAGAAAATACTTCCACAGCAATCCACTGTGTGAATACCCTGCCATTTCATATTCCTATGTAATTCCTCTGACAAGCAAATCTATTAAAAACTCATTTTCATCCAGGCAAACCAGCCGCCCTGAAATCAATTGAGCTTTGTCCTCTGAAGGCAGCTTGTGGCTAGTGCATGTCATTAAAACTCGAGGTGCCCTGCATGCATTTTCACAAACACTGAGATGGAATTCATGTTTCAGTTATTCTTTTTGATATGCATTTTTCAAGGAAATTAGAATATTATACTCAAGTAAATTAACAGTTTTAGATCTTTAGAAAGGAGCTCAAAGTGGGCCGAGGTAATTTTCCAGCCAGTCCCAATTATACAAGTACATGCAAGTATCTCTCTTTGCTATGCAGCATAAAAAAAATAAGGTGAACTCAATCCAAATTCCACCTCTGTCCATTTACGTGTAGTTCTCCAGGAGCTGGCTCTCAGCAGCAGCAGTTTATATAGACAGTTTGAATTGCTCTTCAGAAGTATTCAGGGACACCCAAGTCCATCCTCTGATTAAGTAAACAGATTTTGGAAGCATGTGGACTAGTGGAATATGCCCTACAATGGGTGGAAAGCTGCTCTATTTCTGCCAGGAAAGCAAAAAGCAGAGCAAAGTTGTTGGGCAGATATGACCTGTACCAGGAGAGGGCTGCCTCCTACGCTGCAGTGAGAGGATCAAAAGGCATCCAGCCTACAGGCTCAGTTTTGTCTGGTCTTTTCTACATAGGATTAGTATCTTCCCGTTTCAACACCTGTTTAAGAAAAAACAGCTGGCTTAAAAAAACCAAAGTGAAACTGTGAAAGTAAATGAGGTTCAACTCTCAGCCAATCAACAGTGATAACCCAACACAGATCTGCACAAGGTCTCAAAGACTGAGTGATGTTCCATGCACTGAGCCTGCCTGTTTCCAGCAAGTTTTTTTCAGAGGAACTGTGCCCTCTGCATCACTCCTAAGCCTTTGCAACAGCAGTATGAGTTCTAATAGTGGTGACAGAGGCGTGATTAATTTCTCTCTCCTTTTGTGCTAATAAAATGATAGTCAGCTTATGATATACAAGCAGTACAGTTTCCATTAGACATCAGGGATCAAAGTAGCTACTAGGTACTTACCAAAACCACTGAGGTGGACTTGGAGATTTTTAACAGCCCTGGGCCACCATTTCTTGTTTTTGCATGATATATAGTGAGAAGAATCAATGCCAGAAACATCTTTGCATGCATTTCCTGTTTGTGGCCTTCTTTTTATCACCAGAAATGCTAGAAATATTTTATGCAGACACAAACCAGAAGATTAATGTTACACAATGAATTTCACAAAGATGGAAAGATAAATAATTATGGGGTTTATTTTTTAATGTTTTAAGGATGTATGCAGAAGGATATGTAAGAGAGGTATATAGACAGGTTTACAACTGAAAAACTGTTTTCAGTGTGTGTACTTGTGTCCTTCACAAATGTAAATTGTTATGTAAGGTGAATGGTAAATCTTCTCTTAGGATTTCTCGTCATAATTCCAGGGTAACATTCAGCTGTTTAAAATAAATAATTGCTCTGGAACTTACTTGGAAATACGAAACTAGATTCATCCTAGGTATAATTGAACTGACTTAGATCTGAAACAGAGTTCAGTGTTAGGTTCAAGAGAGTCATTACTGCTGCATGCACTAATATCAAAACAGGACTGTTTTACATTATCTTGTCTCTAGAGAAAACTTTTCTGAACACAGGATAGTCCTCTTGGCTTCACTCTGTAGCATGCTTATGCATGGCCACCTGTACTTCTATCCACAGTAACCCTGCCTTTCCCAGATGAAACTAAGAGCTATTCAGATACTGAATGTGGGTGTTCATTTAAATAAGGTTTTGTATACCAATTTTTTTTTAGCAGCACTCTACAAAGCACTGTTATTGTCACTGTGCCATCTTAAAATGGTGATTCATAGTTAAATGAGTCCAAATGAAGGGCCTTGGGTTTGGTTTGTCTGATTTTTGAGTGTATCACCAATTGGGCTGGTAGCTGAGGGTAGCCTGAGGCCTTTAGTCAATCCAAAAGTGAGGTGAGGCATGGCAGATGTACAGACAGGTCAGCTTTCCTTGCCTTGCTTGGGAGGGGGAATGATGAAGGCTGAGAAATTCTTCACACTTCACAGCATGGTCCATCTCTAATCCTTTTGGTAATGGCTCTTAGCTTTCAGTGGGAGTATAGGCAGTTGGCCATCAGAAATTGGACTGAGGACACTTGCAGGCTGCTGGGCCCCCACTATGTAGAACAGCATCAGGTTGCTATTAGTGTTGAACTGGACCCAATCCCTTTGCCATGAAGGGAATAATGTTCCTTTTCTGTCCCTTATCAAAGAGATATAATTGCCTGGCAGCACCCACAGTTATGTGTTGACACTTCTGGCATAACTAGTAAAATAATTTAATTTTTTTGACTGTAATGAGCTTTGATATTGAAGTAATGTCACTGTCTAAGATCAAAAGGAATTGTCTTCTGAAGCAGATGGTGTCCCATCTCCCTGCAAGGCCTTAGATTTTTGCAACAGGCAAAATCATTTCCTTTGGTTTCTCTGAACCTGGAATTTTATTTTTTATTTTGTGAGGCAGTGACTTGGTGAGGATTCAGGTAAAATCTTCATTGATTCCGAGACTGGTATTATGCAAGGTACTGCTGGGACATATTGGTCCCTTACTGCTTTCTGTTTATGAACAATTTACCCCAGGGTGCTAATTAGCTAGAAGTGTTGCATATACACAGAGTACTGTTTTGTTCCTCTGTAAAAATACATTTGTTGTTGATACAACTTGGCTTAGCTGTAAACATCCTGTATTTCTGAAATCAGCAAGGTAATAGCAAAAAATTTGTGAGATTGGTATTTTTCATCGAAAAACTAATGACAAATATTTAGTTAATTCTTAATAACACCCATCCTCATTAATGATTTCCTTGGATGCAATAAACCATTTTAAATATTTTTATTTATTTTCAGCAAAATTTGACCACATATTGATTGCACTCAGTAAGATCTGTACTTGGGGGTTGATACCTCTGTTTTGTGATTGTCATCAGCTATTTTCTTGCCCTGGGTACTGTGCAGGCTGGAAAAAAATTTTTCATGTGCCTTAGTTTGACATATGAAATATGATTTGTGACATGACGGGTGTTTCTTTTCTGACTTCAAGGATGCCCGAACAAAGAACATGAGGCAAAGAATGGCTGGGTGTAATCTCTTGATTCTAAGACTAGGCAATGCAGATATGACTGATCTTAAATGTTCTTTGAAGTGTTTTATTTTTCTCTTTATTTTTCTTCTTCAGAGGAAGAAGTTTCACGTCAGATGGAAAAATTCTTGAGGATACTTGTGGATACTAGATAATAATGATACATCAGTTTTAAGTTGAACAGCTGCATTTGCTGTACCTGACCTTAGTGAAAGGAACTGCTTGTTGAAAGAGGCTTTTCAAAGCAGGTTATACTTATAAAAAACAGACTGTCTGTCTGCATTCAAAAGTCTTTGGCTGGCAGTGCAGCATTGACTCTTGCATTTGGTTTGGCTGTTGCTAGTTTATGAGTCTATTGCCTGCTGTGAGAGAGGCCACATCACTCTAAAGTAAAAAATAGGAGATAACTGACCTCTGCAGTTACACCATCCATTCCCATCTGATCCAAGCCTCTTTTATCCCTGTAAAGGAGACATATGAAGGCATGTGCAGCTGATTGTGGTGAATGATATGGTAACTGCTGTTAAAATATAAGCACAGTACCAAAAAGATCAGCCCCACCAGTAAGACAGCAATTGATTCTGTCAGTGCCTTTGTGGCTGACACTTACAGCACCTGATTTCTTTGAGAAAATAATGGTTCTGTGAATGATACTAGTATAGCATAAGCTTTGCATATTGAAATGGGTTACTGACTTTGTGATTGCACATGATAGTTTTAGCACCCAGACAACACCTTTCGTTCTAAGTTCCTTAGAAACAGCAACATTATATATTAATGCCATTTAGCCACCTTGAAGTATTGAGATTTTTGCTCGGCATGAAACTGAAGTGCTTATGGCACCTTCTGCTGATGGAGCTGCTAATTCCTTCTAACCATTACTGTATTCCATACAAGATTAATTCCTTCCTTCATTGGCTTGGGTCAAAGCCAGGATTCTGATATGGGGTGGTGTTAAAGGGACAGGGGAAGAATACTGGGAAGGTGGAGTATGCCAAAGCCTGTGATACACTCAAATCCATCTTACGGGTTTGTATTGTCCTGTAAAGAGTGCCCCAATGCTCACCTGCTTGCCCACGTAATTCAAAGGGTAGGCCAAGGCCAACTTGCTTCCCAATCTCTCCTGCATTTTAATGAAGAGCTTGTCTGCCTGTTGTTTGCACACACATATGGGGTACATATAAATATCTTAGACAGGTTTTACTTGATTATTCAGTGGTTTTGGTAGCTATGTGAGTTTTTTTCATAAAACTACATAAATAAACTTCATCTAGTAGCTATTGTGGTACAAGTGTTTCAGGACTTGAAGAGTAATTTGCTTCAGGACAACAGCCCAGAATAAATAAGATATATTTCTTGCTTGACTGTTGCTGAATTCTTATTTGGCTTTCAGGTACCTTTTGTTGTCGCTTAATCTATTGGTATTAAATGGGACTGTAAGAGTAGCACTGTGACTATGCAGACAGAATTAATGCACAGAATCAGTTTAGTTTTTATTAGAAGATGGGTACCTTCCATAACAGTACTATATAACAATACACAGTCTGCCCAAAGATATCATCTGATATAATGTAATGATATATATCACAGAATCCTGTATAATTCTGTCATACATAAAGTGATTGCTCTTTTATTTACAATATATTTACTGAATAAGTTTTAAAATGTTGTTTCCATTAGTAGCTCTGATATTTTATGTCAATAAAAGTCTGTTAATAAAAGCTGAGTCTGTTCTGCAGCCTCTTGCATACAAGGCTTTTCTGCAGATAGTTGTGCTGGAAGGCTATTGTGGTGCAGTTGCTGATTTAGCATATAAGAGTATTTGTAGTCTAGGTAAGTTGTAGCTTTTGAATGGCACATCAGGAAAGTGTGTAAGTTTTACAGGGCAAGTCAGATGTTGACCCTGGGCTAGGCTGCCTCATGATGACTCGATTAATGACACGTATTAAGCCAATTTGATCTGCACACATTTTTGTTAAATTTAAATGTGATTTAGTAACTCAGTAGCTGTCTGTCTTAGTTTGATTAATATCCAGATCATCACACGAAACTTTGGCTCTTATGCAGGACTGAGAGTAGCACTTGAGGAACCAGTCTTTGCATGATGTGTGAAGCCACTATCCTGCCTGATGTCTGCAACTGAAGAAAACTGAAAACTGAAGGGCAACCTGCCTCTTGCCATTTTTCCGGGGAAAGCATGGCATGGGAAGATACTGCTGTGAGTGTTTTGTTTTCTGAATTCTCTTACACAATCACTGTTTTAGTTCACTGTTCAAGGCCAGGTTGGATGGGGCTCTGAGTCTAGTGGAAAGTGTCCCTACCCATGGCAGGGAATTGGAGCAAAATAAGCTTTAAACTTCCTTCTAACCCAAACCATGCTTATGTGGGGGTTAATGGAGTATAAAGGAACTTATTCAATATAAGGAAGCAAATTTTAAAGAGTTTGATACTAACTACATCAGTGAAAAATAACACTAGTCCTGCCCATGTGTGTATCCAATATGGATGTTTCTTGTTCTGCTCTCCCCGCCCCGACACAATCATCTGTAAAAGCAGTATTCCCAGTTGAGACAGCTTAGCTGTATGCAGACCTTTAAAATTAAATCTTTAAGAACCTGTTGTACACAAAGCATTTGAGAAACAGTTTTGTGTCACTATCACAAGTTCGTGTGACAATCAGTGTCTTCTCTAATTTTACACTACTTTTGTGTAAGGAGTTTACACTTTCCAAACCCTTGGAGAGAAGAGAATTGGCAAATAAGTGTATATGCATGTGGAAAGCATCCAGGGAATTTTATTACTAAACTAGAATTAAAATTGTAATAAAGAAGATAAACTGTGTAAAACTCCTGCCCTTTAGAGACGTAGCCAAAATAATATCGCTCAAGTTCTTTCTGTAAGAGAAAGTGATGCTCCCGGTGCTCCCATAATTTATTCCATCTTTCCCATNACCCAGGCAGATAGTGATAAGACAAGGGAAGAAAATTTTAAACTAAAACAGGAGTGATTTAAATTAGATTAGGAAGAAATTTTTCACTGTGAGGGTGGTGAGTCAATGACACAGCTTCTGAATTCTCTTACACAATCACTGTTTTAGTTCACTGTTCAAGGCCAGGTTGGATGGGGCTCTGAGTCTAGTGGAAAGTGTCCCTACCCATGGCAGGGAATTGGAGCAAAATAAGCTTTAAACTTCCTTCTAACCCAAACCATGCTTATGTGGGGGTTAATGGAGTATAAAGGAACTTATTCAATATAAGGAAGCAAATTTTAAAGAGTTTGATACTAACTACATCAGTGAAAAATAACACTAGTCCTGCCCATGTGTGTATCCAATATGGATGTTTCTTGTTCTGCTCTCCCCGCCCCGACACAATCATCTGTAAAAGCAGTATTCCCAGTTGAGACAGCTTAGCTGTATGCAGACCTTTAAAATTAAATCTTTAAGAACCTGTTGTACACAAAGCATTTGAGAAACAGTTTTGTGTCACTATCACAAGTTCGTGTGACAATCAGTGTCTTCTCTAATTTTACACTACTTTTGTGTAAGGAGTTTACACTTTCCAAACCCTTGGAGAGAAGAGAATTGGCAAATAAGTGTATATGCATGTGGAAAGCATCCAGGGAATTTTATTACTAAACTAGAATTAAAATTGTAATAAAGAAGATAAACTGTGTAAAACTCCTGCCCTTTAGAGACGTAGCCAAAATAATATCGCTCAAGTTCTTTCTGTAAGAGAAAGTGATGCTCCCGGTGCTCCCATAATTTATTCCATCTTTCCCATCTACAGAAGCAAAGCCTAACTCTGTATAGCATTCATAAGTAGGAGGGTTGGGTCAGATTATTTTTCATAAATATAAGTAAACATTTCCTTCCTCCAGGAAATTCTAGCAGGATATTTGAATTCAATCATATTTTTTAGTGTTCAGTGAGTTTATTTTCCATCTGCATATTCCTATTAGTCTGTGTCCAAAAATATTCACACTATTGTATTTCCTCAGCTTTCTTCGGAGGAAAAAAAATGAAAAGCTTTGGAAGAACTGATCTGTCTTTTAAGGAAGAAAACTCAATACGGGTATGAGACAACATGTTATTATGAACCTGAGTCTATTAGGAGAGCGATGTCCGCTTGACTCCCAAACATTGCATTTTGAGTACTGAGTGATGTTGAGGAAGCTGAAAGGTATAAACATGTTTGTATTCAGCTCAGTTAGTGTGATAGAAAACAAAAGAAGAGGTAGAGTGTCTTTTAATATTTTTTTTTTGCTCCTGCCGCTTGTTTCCTGCTGATGCTTTCTTTTTCCTTTAAACCTTGCTTAAATTTTGGCTTTATTTTCTTTCTTCCTTTAAAGTTCTATCTTTTTTTGATATCTGGCATATTCAGTGCATGGGTTTTAGTGTTGAACATAAGTAGTTCCAGCTGGTGATGAAACATTTGTATACTTCCAGAACTCCATTGTGTGACTGTCATTCCAGTAGAAAAAAAAAGCAATTTAAGGTTTTCTTTCTTTAATGGCAGAAATGCCTGAGAGTATTTAAGCTGCTGATAATTTCTCTGTGTGCCCTATGGGCTCTTCCGACTTAATACTACTTAACTTGGTTGATTCAACTCCTTTCACAAGCAAGAAATTTAGGGGCAGAGAGAGAGAGGTCAGCAAATACAGGCTCCAGGACACATTCTGCTATGTGTCTCTCTGGATTTTTGGCCGTCATTATTGTGGCCATTACATTTCCTACAAGGTTTTTAGAAGGATATGGGTCTTTCCTGACAGCAGCAGGTTACTGTAATGTAAACTTTATTGAGGGTGTTGCACAGTGTCAACAGCCAGTGAGTCCCAGCCAGTTTGAGATGTGTGACACTCTCCAGAAGCTGTGTGCTGGTGGTGATGGTTACCCAAGAAGTTGTATGGCTCAATAGGCAGCTAGAGATTCTTTCCACCACATTTTGCTGAACAAAACACATTTCACAAGCACAGATCCCTCCTTACTTTGAGGTCTCTAAGTGGTAGGAATCCTGCTGTGCATTTCCACATCTGAGAACTGTATGTTCTCAATGTTCTCTGGAGACATTGTGACTGGGGAAACAACATGCTTGAGGCGCAAGAGCACGGAGAAGAGCAGTATGAGAAGGATAGCCAGAAGTATTAGGAACAATCCCACATAAACATAGAGGCTGGAATATTTATCAGCTGTTGTGTCTACCTCAGTAGCCGGAGTTGGAAGGTGGACGCGGCCAGTCAGGTTTCCACAGAATTTTAAATAGATCTCAGTCATTGCTCTCTGTCAGCTTTGGTCCATTTTCTCTATCTACCTTCAGATTTCCTGTCTTCCCTCATGAGACTCACAAAGGATGTCAGAAGAAGAAACTTAGGGCAGATGGCACAATGGCTTCAGCAAGAGGTACCCCATCCTCTTGGTGTCAAGGCTGCTGGTTCACGCAGTTAAGCAGACTGCATAGGACAGGCCTTTGCAAATGATTTTGCAAGTTGCTAGCACAATGACAACAAGCATTTCTTCCTGGCTTTTATTTTGATCTAAAAATACTTTGGTAGCATAAAGGCTTTGGTCCTTCTTTCAAACTGAGCTGCAAAGGTTTGCACAGCATTGCTGTTGTTTTCCAAACAAGCTGAGCAATCAGCTTTCTGTGATCTTTTCCCACAGCATGTGGTTTATCCTTGTATGAGCTGGGGAAGGTTGTTTTCTGCTTTGCGAGATTGTTGAGGGATTTCTTCTTTCCTAATTCTGGGCTACTGGTACTCTCCTAAAGAATACAGAGTTTTGAATTCCTCTTTACAAACCATCAAAAAGTTGGATTTCTAAAAGGAAAAAAAAATGAGAGAGGGAGAGAGAAATGAACGAGGTATCAAAATAGCTCAGCCTGGGTGTGGTATCTTTAGAACAAATAGGTAAGAAAACATGCTTCTGTGAGACACTGACATCAGTAGAAGCACAGAGTATTTAATTTTAGAAAAATACCATGCAAATCTAATTGTTAAGGTCTCCTCTAGTAACACATTACTTATGGGTACAAGAAGGCCCTGCAATCTAATGGAGAAGATTAATTGGATGTCACAGAGGAAGGGAAAATGTGAATACAATCAGTGTTTTTGATCATGTATCTCATTTATTTGTATCAGGACCCTTTTTTAATGGGGCCAGCTGCACCTTGCAGGTGTCCAGAGCCCTACCTATCCCACTGGAGCAATTCTGCTGCAGCATATGATACTTCACTCATCTCCTGGCAGCAGAACTTACTAGAAACAGGGGGAATCTTAACATCTTAGCAATTTAAGTTCTTATAGCTGGGAAGAGAAAATAAAAATGCTGAAATTTCACTTGTAAACGATGCATCCAAAAGCATCATGTTTCTTCTCTGATAAGACAATAATCTTGGTTTTAGCACTGAAACAAACTGATGCAGTAATGTTCAGTACCTGTACATCTAAATGAGATGTATGCAGAGTAATATTAACATGGTAATATACTATGCTAGTCAGAATAAAATAAAACATTAGATC
>VYZS01054434.1:51977-63692 GCA_013400695.1 Neodrepanis coruscans
TAGTAATATGCCGACCAATCATATAAACTGCAGGGTCGTATGATTAAGACCCTTCATCTAATGATTTTGTGAGATTTGCCACATGATCATACAAGAAACATATAAAAATCTGTGCATGATGCAATAAAGTAGTTCCTTGCTTGCAACGTGCCTGTAGCCTGTGTCCGTCTGCGTCGCTTGCTGGGGACTCTGCCAGAGAGCAGCCATCATTCAGTGTTACTTAATATTGGTCCATGGGTAGGTATGTGAGTCACTCTCAAGGCACAGGACACCCTTGTCACCACAAAGCTCATCAAAGAATTTTGGTCTGAGCTCAGCATTTACAGACTCAGGTATTGACTCATTCACTACTGGCAGGAACCCATGACATATAACTTCCAGAATCTATAAAATATGAACAGATATTCCTTGGATTCTATCCAAATTCTCCCAGCCATACCATGAAGTTGAAGGCACAGTGGGTAGAGCATGGGGAATGCGAGCTCTCTGAAGCCTCTCATCCACATTATTTGTACAATTCACAATTAACAGATAGGCTTTCATCTGTACTGAGGGGGCACCAGTTTTTCAATTGCTACCATTAAATAATAATTATGACAGTTTATACTGAAAGGAAAACAATTTTTTGATGATTCCATTACACTGTCATTTATTTCTTTGGCTAGTTTGTTTTAATCCCAGTCTTACAGAAGAAAATCTCTTTTCTGAGTTCTCTTTTACAAGCTCTGCCCACCTACACAGTTTCACATTCCAGATATCAGCGTTTCTGTGCAGGATTCTAAACCTGTTTGGAGGAAGCATGGTTGAAATCTTCACAGCAGAAGACTGAAAAAGGGTACTAGATGCAAATACTGACATCTTTGCTTTACCATCCATTTTCACTGCAACATTGAGGAAACCCTCTGTTTGAATGTATCTGTTCTATGCAGAAGAGCAAAGCACAGGAAGCTGCTGCCAGTTGTACTAAAAGACTTATAATAATTTCAGCTAAAAAAAAAATCTTACAACTAAATCAAAAGCCCATGTTGCAGTACTAGAATGGCACTGACTTAAATCTTCTAAGGGCTCACATTATCCTTCATCTCTGTGCATCAGAAGTACTGAAACCTTCTTCAATGTGCCCTTGCTCAAGTGAATGGATCTGGAAGAGTGTTCTGAGTCAGTGTTGCTCAGCCCCCATGCCTTTGGGTGGCTGCCTGTGGTTACTCGTACGACACAGGAAAATTTGCCTTACGGTGCAGATGTGCCTGACGGCCTCTGCATGGAAACTGTGGTGCAGAGGCACATAATGTCTCCTGGGATGCATGTCAGCATCACAGATGTGTCTGGGAATAAGCCCTCATTTGATTTAACCTGTGGGTGGGCATGTGAACCCATTGGTGCTTATCACTGAAATAGTCCAGAACATCAGAGTGGGAAAAATAGCTCCACTTGGTTCCTTTTCATCATAAAACAGCCATTCATGTATTTCTATTTAGTCCACTTCCCAGGAGCAACCCTTTTAAACAGCAGGGATCCCTTTCTTACCATGACTCCCTAAGCACTGCTCTGGCTTCTGCCTCAAAGCATTTGTGCCTTAGTATCTGTCACTTACTGACACAGACCCTATGGTTTGCCCTGATCCTGTGCAATGGTATCTCGATATGTTATACTGTAGTGAGGGAGTGGAAAGAGAGTTATGTCATGTAAACTAATGTTGAAGTCCTTTGTGATTCATGGGATGAAAAGATGCTACACTCTGTCACTTGTGTCAGATACAGAAACAACACTAACAGTGAATCCCAAGTAGATGGTTCTTGAGTTTAGTTCCAAATTTAATCCCCAACTGGTGCTCTGAGAGTGCAGAACAGGAGAGCAGACACTGTGAAAAAATATGAGGAAAAACTGCATAGTGTCTGTTTGAGTTCCTATTTCATTTCACCAGAGGCTTCTTTACACAACAACTTTTAGCATCTACTGTTTTCCTCCAAGAGCGGAGACAGGACATCAGCCCAGACAGACCTTCAGTCTGAGTTGTGGCAGCAGTTCCTATACATTATGGTAAAGCCAGAGGTGTTTCCATTTGATGCCTTTGTCTCATAGCTGTCACAATGTACTTCTTCCCCAGCCTCTGGGATAAGCAACAGAACAAGCTCACTGGCCAGTTCCACTTAATTTTTGTTCATTTTTGATGAAGCAAAGAATAAAAGCCACTGTGTGACTGTACTTAACTAATGTGTACAGTTACTAACAGCCAGCCTTGGTCCTCCCTCCAGACTATATGCCACAAAATACATTTCCCTTCTGTCTCCAGGATAAAGTTGTCTGGGAAGCCACTCTTCTGTGAAGAGACTGGACAAAAAGCTTATTGAACAACCCTTTCTTTTAGAACAGAAGACTGATCTATCTTTTTATTTTTAGGCTATTAATGACAAAAGTTGCTTCACTTTTCAAAGGTGAAGATGTTTTCAAGTTTGTCAAAGACCTCTACCCCAAAAAATTCATCACATTGTTCTTCTGCATGGTCACTTGGTCCTTTTACCCTGCCTTGTTCTACACAACCTCACCTAGTTCTCACTGAAGCAGGTTTTATCCATTAACTTTACTATCTTCTCTGACTTCTCTAGTGCCAAGACATCAGCTCCCAAACTATGAACATTTTGCCACGTAGATTTTGTACTGAAATCAAATTATGCTCTTTTGAAGAGAGAGGGGCTTCTTGTTCTCTTTTCTGGGCAGTAGTGACTACGTGAGATATGCACTGCTGCAGGGGAGAACACTAAAAAGAGACACTGTATAGATGCTAGGCTGTTGCTGAAGATGAACCTTTTCTCTGGCCAGTCCTTGTTATTTAAACAGCAGTTCCATGTACCCAAATTAAAGGATATTTCAACATTCTGGGCCAGGTCCACTCTCCATAAACAACTGTCTGTGGCTATGATGTTGGTGATTTCATCACTCCATCCATGTACTGAGGGTGCAGCCCTGAGTGAGTCCTGAGCAAAATTTGTTGCACAGTAACACCTTCGATAGAGGCTATAACTACCCTACTTTAGTGTACCCTCCATGTTTGGGCTGATATTAGTACAAGGACTGTTCTTTGACTTAGTACCTAGCTACCAGTGTTTCCTAGAATTGTAGAATATCAGGTTGGAAGAGACCTCAAGGATCATCTGGTCCAACCTTTCTTGGCAAAAGCACAGGCTAGACAAGGTGGCCCAGCACCCTGTCGAGATGAATCTTAGAAGTGTCCCACACTGGGGAATCCATGACTTCCCTGGAAAGATTCTGGCTGATTATTCTCTGTAGATATTTGTGGAAAAGAGCCTCTGGAAAAGACTGTGGAAATTTGTCCTCTTTTTTCCAGTTGAAATCTCCACAGGAGTAACTTGTACCCACTACCCCTCATCTTCTCCATGTGACTTCTTGTAAAAAGGGAGTTTCCGTAATCTCCATAGCTATACTTTAAATACTGGAACATAATGAAAAGGCTATGGGGGCTCTGAGGGCTGTGCTGGCTATGGGGGGTATAGGGCCTGCAAGGGCTACAGGGGCTGTGAGGGATATGGGGTTTTTGAGGGCTACAGAGGCTGTGAGGCCTGTGTTAGCTTTGAGGGCTATGGATTCTTCGAGGGCTATGGGGCTGTGATGGCTATAGGATCTGTGAGGGCTATGGGGGATATGGGAACTTTGAGAGCTATAGGAGATGTGAGGGTTATAGTGGCTATGGGTGCTGTTATGGCTATGAGGGTAATGAGTACAGGTGAGGCATTGGCCTCATGGTGAAATGAGGCTACACACACAGAAGCTGTTTTGGGAATCTTGCGTCAGCCCTCTCCTGCACTATCCCTTTTATTCTCCATTTCATGAACAGCAACAGCACCTGCTCTTATCAGAAGGCTGATTTAGGGTCTCAAAATGTTTTTTGCAGGCTCTATGTTTTGACTCTATACACCCATCCACAAATATTCCTTAGCTATTTTCAGCTAAGACCTGGCACAACATCAAGCACAGTATAAAACAGTATTCTGCTTTTTCAAACACACACACTTCTTGTCAAAATCATCGGCCCCAAGGTTGAATCAGGCTTTTTTTTTTTTGTCTCAATCAGCCAAACAGCTGGTGCAGCAAATTTAACATATTCCTACAATTGGAGCTACGGGAGCTTTGAGGGCTGTGATGACACTGGGGGCTCTGGATTCTGTGAGGCTTATGGAGGCAATGCTTTGTGTGAGAGCTATGTGTTCTATGAGGGCTCTGGGAGCTGTGATAGCTGTGGCAGCTATGGGATTCTGAGGGCTATGTGATCTGTGAGGGCTGTAGGAACTGAGGGCTGTGGGAGTTGTGGGGGCTATGGGGGCTGTAAGAGCTGTGAGGGATATGGGGATTATGGGGCTTTGAAGGCTATGGGGGCTTTAAGGGTTACAGGAGCTATGAGAGCCAGGGGGATTGTGAGGGCTCTGGGGGCTACCAGGCTATGAGCGCTAACAGGTTTTGAGGGTTATGGGGGCTGTGAGGTCACTCTGTTGGCTATAGGGGCTGTGGGATTCTATAGAGGTTATGATGGTTATGGGGTCTGGGAGGCTACAGCATCTGTGAGGACTATGGAGGCTGTGTTGGCTTTGACATTCATGTGTGCTGTGAGGGCTACAGGAGGTGTGAGAGCTATGGCGTTTATAAGGGCTATGAAACCTGTGAGGCCCGTAAGGCCCATAGCGACAACGAGGCCTCTTGGGTTTGTGGGGCCCATGGGTGCGATCAGGCTGTGAGGCCCATGGGGCTCATGAAGCCTGGGGGCTGTGTTGCCCACGAGGGCCTGTGAGACCTAAAGAGTCTGAGGGTTTGCGTGGGGAAAATCGCTGAAGTGCAAAGGAGCAGCTGCTGAAAATGCAAACACTGTATGCAGGGCTGGCACCAGCACCTCTGTCAGCAACAGAGAAACTGTGAACTGCATCAGCAATAGCTGCCTGGATATGGTGGTAGACAAACGACTGTCCCTGGGGCAAATACACTTCTGCTACCGCAAGGCACAGATTCAGTCCCCTTGGCCAACAGTGAAGTTGAGTGTGAAGCTGTGTGCTGGTGTACTCCTTCCATTACAGAAATTTAACTCCCCTCTCTCTAATCAGCTCTGCCTGACCTTTACCAAAGCTTTATGAAAGTGATTAAATACCTTGTTATCCAAGCACTTGTGCA
Organism: Neodrepanis coruscans; assembly: GCA_013400695.1. NCBI lineage: Eukaryota > Metazoa > Chordata > Aves > Passeriformes > Philepittidae > Neodrepanis > Neodrepanis coruscans. Next base: position 57,153 of record VYZS01054434.1, read on the forward strand.
GGAAATTCTGTTCTCCAGACTACTCTGTTGTATCAAACCAGGTTCTTGTGCTCCCTTCCCATTTGTTCACAGGGGACAGAACTAGAGTGTGAAGAAACATAGGTCTCGTGAGTCACTTATAGTTGTCTTTGAGTAGGCCAAAAGGACATGTTCTAAAATCAAGAGTCAAATTCTGTCTCACCCATCACAACTCACACATCTCTGGATTAATTAAAAAACTGTCATGTCCTCCATTGGCTGGAGCAAAGCCATCTGTGTTCCAGACCACACTGGTTTCCCGACAAGTGCTCAAAAGCAAGAGTTGGCATGATCCCCCACCAGACCCCACCCCCCTGTTCTTTGGTTCCTGTGATCCCTGCTGCACTGCTGTGTTCGTGTACCATGTTTGGAGTCAGACACTGATTAGTGTCTCCTTTTGTTTCTCTGGGTAAACTGTCCTATATACAGTAAAACATTTTCAGTTGTTCATTATCATTGAAGTGACAGGCTATTAGTGAGTGTAGCCATTTATACTTTATGAGTAGGTAAACAGAGTAACTACTGGCTTATAACAGTCCTTTAAGAAAAANTTCATGTGTGCTGTGAGGGCTACAGGAGGTGTGAGAGCTATGGCGTTTATAAGGGCTATGAAACCTGTGAGGCCCGTAAGGCCCATAGCGACAACGAGGCCTCTTGGGTTTGTGGGGCCCATGGGTGCGATCAGGCTGTGAGGCCCATGGGGCTCATGAAGCCTGGGGGCTGTGTTGCCCACGAGGGCCTGTGAGACCTAAAGAGTCTGAGGGTTTGCGTGGGGAAAATCGCTGAAGTGCAAAGGAGCAGCTGCTGAAAATGCAAACACTGTATGCAGGGCTGGCACCAGCACCTCTGTCAGCAACAGAGAAACTGTGAACTGCATCAGCAATAGCTGCCTGGATATGGTGGTAGACAAACGACTGTCCCTGGGGCAAATACACTTCTGCTACCGCAAGGCACAGATTCAGTCCCCTTGGCCAACAGTGAAGTTGAGTGTGAAGCTGTGTGCTGGTGTACTCCTTCCATTACAGAAATTTAACTCCCCTCTCTCTAATCAGCTCTGCCTGACCTTTACCAAAGCTTTATGAAAGTGATTAAATACCTTGTTATCCAAGCACTTGTGCAGGAAATTCTGTTCTCCAGACTACTCTGTTGTATCAAACCAGGTTCTTGTGCTCCCTTCCCATTTGTTCACAGGGGACAGAACTAGAGTGTGAAGAAACATAGGTCTCGTGAGTCACTTATAGTTGTCTTTGAGTAGGCCAAAAGGACATGTTCTAAAATCAAGAGTCAAATTCTGTCTCACCCATCACAACTCACACATCTCTGGATTAATTAAAAAACTGTCATGTCCTCCATTGGCTGGAGCAAAGCCATCTGTGTTCCAGACCACACTGGTTTCCCGACAAGTGCTCAAAAGCAAGAGTTGGCATGATCCCCCACCAGACCCCACCCCCCTGTTCTTTGGTTCCTGTGATCCCTGCTGCACTGCTGTGTTCGTGTACCATGTTTGGAGTCAGACACTGATTAGTGTCTCCTTTTGTTTCTCTGGGTAAACTGTCCTATATACAGTAAAACATTTTCAGTTGTTCATTATCATTGAAGTGACAGGCTATTAGTGAGTGTAGCCATTTATACTTTATGAGTAGGTAAACAGAGTAACTACTGGCTTATAACAGTCCTTTAAGAAAAAGAAAATTCACTTTATTGTTTTGTTTTTGTTTGTTTTTTTTTGTAGCAGAAAGACCACATTTTTCCAACATTTTTTCAAGGATGGTTCAGTGGCTTTAATACATAAGGAAATAATTTTTCATTCAGCAAGAATGACAGTTTGGCTAAACAGAAAATAGATTATTTTCCAAATCTACAAAACTGTTAAACAAATCATTGCTAGATCATGTGCAAGACCTGTCTTGCACTGTTGCAGCTTTGATGTTGGACCCCTGAAGTAAGATATATTTTCTTACATAAAATGGGTGTGAACAGAGGTTACAGGTTTATGCCTCTGTTTCTCACAGCTCAGGGAACAGTTTCTTTGAAAATCTAAAATGTCTTAAGAGTTCATGAAGGTTATGAAGATAATTTGAGTGTGAGACTGGGTCTGTTTGATTTATCTGTTTGTTTTCTACTCTTAAAATAATCTAAGCCTAATATAAAAAATAAACCCCAAACAACCCAGGAATAAACCATAACACATTTTTTACCACTGAAAACTACCAAAATATTATCTGAGCAAACCACACTGTTAACTATAACAGCTATTTTTTGTCAACTGCTTCACAAAACTGGATGGAAATTTAATGCCATACTACAAGGCATGAAAATCAACACTAGAATGCTTTGTTATTTTTGGTTTTGTGCAAAATGATAAATGGCAGAAACAAATCACAAACATGGTCATGCTTATGCCATTCCTACAACGAAAAAAAATTATTAGATGGCACATTAAGTGCAAAAGCTGCTCCATGGGCTTAAATCTAGCTCTGGCTTCAATTTGGATTGAAGTAAGGTTTAGAAATGCATCTCCTTTTTTCACTCTGAGGACAGTCAGGCATTGGAACAGGTTGCACAAAGGAACTGAGTAGTGCCCATCCTTTGAGGTTTCAGACCAGATTGGACACAGCTCTGAGCATCATGGTGTAACACAGTAGCTAATCCTGCAGCAGACTGGACCACAGACTACCTGAGGTCACTTCTAATGCCAGTGACCCTGTTTTGAGAGAGTACTGGGAAAGAAGTACTCTTAGTAAGAATCCACAAGAATTTTTGTTTGAAGGTTCATAATCACTTATTTCCTTAGACAAAGTACCCTCAATTGGTATCTGATAATTTTCAGGCAGGTTTCATGTGAAAACAAACTTGTTAGGACTGAGTTAGACCTTGATACTATCAACTGTTGAGACTCAAGTATGATTCAGCAAGAACCTTAAAAATAAGAAAACCAACTGAAAAGTGTACAAAACTTTACACCTTCACATCTAGCATTTTTTTCTTATAAATTAGACATTTGTAAGAATTACAAAGATCTCATCTTTGATACACCATCAAGCATGCCTTCACACTGGAAGCAGGAACTTCCGCAGGCAAACATCCCTTTCCTGCCTCCTAGTCATTTTTGCATTCCTCATGGACTGAACGCAGTGCTTGGAGGGCCTCCACTGTCACTGTCAGCTTTCCAATGACAGCACTGGCATCTTGTGAATCGAAAACTAGAAAGGAAACATCAGAAAACAGCATTAGCAACTTAATTTAAGGTTTCATTTTGGTTCTAATAGTTTTCCTTAGTGTTTGGACAGATAAAAAGGCACCTATCATATGCTAAAAAAAAACAAAAAAGAAGAGAAATAAATAAATAATTAAAAAATCTTCCAGTTCATGTCCTGAGCCTGCTGGAGACGAAGCACTCTAAAAACTAGCATGTACATCAATATTAGTGTTGGAATTAACTTGAAACAAAGAAAACTATTGGTGTAATAATTGCCTATATAACATAATTATTTTTGACAATATGTAAATCCAAATGTTCCAAACTCTATTAAAGTTAGGAATAGTTAGGAATAGTTTTAAGTAAAAATATACTGGTTAATGTGTTTTCTACACTGTGTGTATGACAAGTCCAAATCAGACATTAGTATTTAAATAATAAATTGGTTTTTTCAGTTGGTGCAATGCAAGATTATTTAAATTCCAAGCTTCTATGTATTATAAAAAAGCGAAGTGCAGACAAGGTGCTCAACAAAACTATTCAACAACCTTCATCTCTGTGCATATGTGGGTTTTAAAGTAGTAGTTAAAATCTTTATTTTAGAGAACTTAGCCAACATGACTTAAAATTGCACTCCCTTACAATATTTAAGTAAGCCCTGAGCCAGAATCTCTGCTGCTGTGATTAAAACATGCTGCTCAGTCAAAGCTGAGGCTCTTTCCCAGTTGTTCCCATCTGTCTGAGTCGTGACGTTCATTTAAATTCTTGTCAGGCTGAACAAAGGCACTGGACACATGTCAGGGTAATCTCATGTTTTGTTGTACATTCACCTTAATTCTGGCAACCAATCTACTGTTTAGGCTCACAAGGTGTTGGCCAATAAGCCCCTAGATTCGTACAATACGCTTCCACAAGAGTGGCGGCAAATAAGCCCTTAATTTTGTACAGTACAGTTCAATATGTTCTCCCCTCCCAGAACCTCCTTGAAGGTACTGGCACACAATCCACAACACACAACAAAAGGTGCTGGCTCACAAATCACAACACACTTCCACAAACTCCCCACTGCCATAACAAAGCTCAATACGGAGTACAGGATAGAATAATGATAGCTCTGCTTCATGCAGGCAAAGCAAGGGGGGAGAGAAAACAAGACAGAAAAGAGGGAGAAAACAAAGAATATCCCCAGTCCTTAGATCCCGCATTGGTCCTGCAGTGCGGATGGTCCAGAATAAAAGAGAAAGAGAGGAAAAACAGAGTGAGGGGGCCTGATCCCCTTCCTTTTATAGTTAATCTGGTGCAGCCTCTTTATGTAAACTAGACTTTTTTTGTGCCATTTTGTCTGCACATGCACAGCCCCTTTGAGCCCTCGAGGAGTGAGCTGGGGGTGGGGAGAGGACTGAGCACAAGTCCCAAAACAGAGCAGGGAGTTTGCTCAGAATATGCTGCCCCATGTCCATCCACAGGACCCTCTCCTCCAATCACACTATTCCTGTTGTAACAGTCAGAATGTTTGAGACAAAACATGCTTGGGTCTGGTCCTTCACACCAGTCCTGCCTAAAAAGCAATGAAGCTGCCTAACATGACTGTAGAAGGAATTTGAGTAACATTAAATAATCTTGACAGCACATATTTTCAAAGCCAATTATATGGCTGACAAATGGCAAGGCTATGCATGTACTATATAAACTGGGATAAGCTCTCCAGGACATGCAATGATGCTGCATGCTAAACTTCTAGGGATGCTCAGAAGAGGTTTAGAGAAGCAAAAACATGGGATGAATCTTCCATCATTTACTTTGTTGAAAGAGCTATTATAGGACAGATTTGATGCTATTCATAGAGATTCAAACCATTTTGTAGATCCTTAGTCAATTCACTCAGTGAACTGTCAACTTCAAGAGCAGACATCAGGGGACAGTATTCTTTTTACTTACAAGAACAGTAGGATAATTGTAATTAAATATATCAGAAGATAACATTAATTCTGTTTTCTCAGTTTTCATATTGTCCTATTATCTCTGAGACATACTTTTTCATCCATTCTCTTGCTTAACCATTCACTTAATTGCTTAAAATTTCAGGTAGACCATTTTTCCACAGTAAGTAATGAAAGGAACAAGATATGAAAAAGATATATGCTTGCAGTTCTCAAAAAGAATGAAGGAATGTTATGGTATCTAACTTAAAAATTACTATATCTTCATGTGGTAGTGTCCTATGAATTTCCCTGAGTCTAGGTTTATTACTTTCCCTTAGACCAATAATCCATCTCACAGAATGTGTACAGTATTGCTTAGGAATTCTATTTTTTTACCCTTACATTTAATTGAAGTCTGTGTCCAGATCTTAAGAACAGATCCTTTCACAATGATTTCGTCCAAGAAAATATTCTTTTGCCATGATTTGACATATATTAAGGTAAAATTAATTTCAGTTCTCTGAAAGATGTAAATTTTCAGAAAATATGCAATGTTATATGTTATAGATGCAATAAAAAACTAAAAAACTGTATGACATGCAGCGAAGGGGAGAAGTGTGAATGGAAAAGAATAAAATTATTTCTAGCTGTTATTATCATTTTCATAGATGTAATTCACATAAAGTAAAAATCAGTTCAGGTGTCTGATGATTAGGGGAAGAAATGCTCCTCACAATACTGAAGTAGTTGTCATTACATAGTTACTGACTAGTTACTAGTTACCGACAGAACAGCAACTAGTAACAAAACCCAGTCCTTTCTGTCCTAGTAACTCTCAATCAAATGGGAGTTATGACAATGGGAGTTATGGCCATAAAATGCAGAACAAAAACAACCTTCCAGTGAAAGACTACAGAATACCTTTCTGAAGGAGATGCGCTTTTGTACTTGGAGAAAAATTATTGGTGGAGAAAAGCTTAAGTTATTCAGCCACAGCAGGAAGCGCATCAAGTCTGTAAACTATTTTTCCAGAGTATGGAAATTTGATTCTTCTTAGAACTTTCCTTGTTGTGTTCCTGGAACTTTGATGCATACTTTGAGTACTTTAGCAACAGCATCAATGCAAAGCATGCACTACAATGGGAATGAACAAGAAAGCCTATTTCTTCCCCTTCCTACTCAGTTTTCCATCACTCAAGGTATGGGAATGAGACACAGCAGTGGATGCAGCAAAGTCACATTTCTTTGGCATTCTGCTGAGGCTGACTTGAATTCTTTCTATTGCAAAGGTACCTTGTACACATGGGTGCTCTGCATCAGGTCATCAAACTAATTCACTCACCAGTACAGGAGAGGGACTGTTTTATAACAGATGTGATTCCAGCTTCTTCACTGAGCTTT